>JARHVA010005956.1:0-112500 GCA_037957365.1 Torreya grandis
TCACTCTATCCATGTACTAACTAGTGGAGTTTGATGTTTATCTAGAACTGACCTATTTTTTCATTAAGATCGAAGAGGCTAGTCACTCATCCCCTTAGTAATCCCCATATCATCTGCCATAATTTATATAACCTATCATGGAATAGAATTAGTACAATGTTGGGAGATGAAAACCCTAAGTTAACGTACCCCTAAATAACTCATGGGAATGCTATGAACTCCTACCCATAATCTAAGTGCATAAAAGAAATAAAAAATGGAAATACTTTAGATGTTTCATTTTGAACAAACAAATTCACTTGGAGCTTAAGGAGTTCATACACAACATTATTTTTGACAAACTTTTAAAATAAGTAAATAAACTCAAAAAATTTGGTCACCCAAGTTCCCTAAAGGAGAGAGAAGAGAGCATACATGCCAGAGTTTGTATTTTTCCAAAATAAAAAGAATTTTATCTAAGTGTTTTAAAATAAAAAAACAAAAATAAAAAAAATCTATAGGATATCTAACTAAAGATGTATATTTATTTTATTAACACCAAATTTAAAAGTTTGTGAATTTTTTGGACCCTTATCCGTGTTTTGCACTTGTAAAAGCTTGTAAAATTCTAAAAATAAATTGTTTAAGTGAATTTTAAAACACATTAACAAAATTTGAATGTATTTTCAACCATTGTAAAACTTGGATTGTGAAAAAATGAAAAATTTGATTAAAAACTACCCAAAATTCTTCTTTCTTAGCTTAATTCCATGCAAACAAGTTAGGGATTAATTTGTGTTTGAGACAAAGTTATATTCCTACAAGTTAGCCCAACAAAAACATAAATTTTAACTCTTGGGTTTTAAAAAAAAATAAAAATATAGAGAATAATTGATGATTCTACTAATCATGGTTGATTTTGGCTATCATGATCAATTTTGTTTGTGATCATGCATGATTCTGGTGATTGTGCTCAATTTTGGTGATCATGTTTAATTATGTTTATAATCATACATGATTCTAGATATCATGCTTGATTTTGGTTATCATGCTCAATTCTACAATGACACCAAAAAAATGTGTTTTGACAAAAAAAATGCTTGAAAAATAATGTTTTAAACTCAAAACTTCTCACTACCCTACAAGAAGAATGTTAGATAGACAATAAATAGACTATTAGGTACCAATAAATGCAAGAAAATTTTGATTTTTACTATGTTTCTAGGTTTTGGTTTGACTATATTTTTTGATGTAGATATTATTGGTGATTATTTTAGTCATGGTCAATTCTATCGATCAACCATGATTCTTTACAGTCATCATTGATCCTTGGGGCTTAGTTGATAGTTCAAACATCTTCACTTTTTTCATTATCTATTCAAAATTTTGACATGAAAATGGTTAGTAAAATGTCCTAAAAAGTAGATATCATAGCTTTGTGGGGTGTGATTCCCACTAGGTGTGCCATTATGTGATCAATAAAAATCTAATATGGGATATGAGTATCATGCTAGTATGATTAAAATCAAACAAAAACACATTAATAAAACTTACACCTCTAACCTAGACACTCAAGGAACAAGAAAACAATACAAGTAACTACCAGAAGAAGATAAAACAAAAAGTATTTACCTTATTTGAGGTCAATATTTGTATGTTGGCCATGAATTTATGTGCTTAGTTGTGTGATTAAAGAATCTTTGGTGATGGTGCTCCTTCTACCACCTGTCCTTGTCATCTTGGTAATGTCAAACGTGGCTTTGTCTTTGGCTTAGCTTGGCTTAATAAATGGGCATGATAAAACTATACCAAAAGAGCTTCTTGACTATAATTTAGCATAATAACTTTACATTAAATAATCTTCTTGAATAATGGGTGAAGCCTTGTATTTATAGTCTTACAAACTAACTCTAACCCAAGTGTAGTTAGGTTAAAGTTAACCATGGTTGATTTTAGAATAACCCTAGTTGAGTTAAGGAGGGGACAATAAATTAATATTTGGGATAGTGATCCCATTTATTAATCATGGCTTTCCATTTCTAAATTTAAGGCTTTAAGGAAGATATTTTCAATGTCTTAACTTTGATGATGATGACATCATCATGACCTCATTTTTATTGAAATTTCTTTTTTACAAAATTCATTTTCACTAATTGCACATGGAAATTTCACTTAATATTTTCATTTTATTTACTTAGTTAATTCATTTTGATTAGCATTTTTGCACTTTAGGAATTGTTTATATGCCATGCTTAATGGGTCCAAAGGTCAAACTATCAATTTTTTAGGTTGTAAGTTGAATGGATATGAATCTGTGAGAGGTTACTATTGCATATGGGATAATGTACCAAATAGGGACTCCTCAACATGATTTTGAGCACTAATGTTTGATGTGTAGATGAAATTAGGACATTCATTGATTCTTAGGCTTAATTTGCACTGTTTGGTAGAAATCAATCTAAAGTCTAGTTGGAACATAGTTGTGGCCAAAATTGGGTGTCTACAAAACTTACCCACTACCTTAAATTCAAAATTATCCAACTATACCATAATTTTTTTTAACTTATTAGGTGTTAATCCCAATTTTTAAAAAATTCAAGTAAGAATGACATTCACATATGTAATTGAGTCAACTAGATAGTTATGAATATTCTTCCTGAATAACATAACCATAAGGAAGAAAGGTGGGACCTCAACCTTGTTATTTTGTATCAGCACATTAGTGTCTATAGGATTGGGTTTCGGTTAAACTAATTTATTTTTTAGGGACTTTAGGAGGATATATATTTGCTCAATGATCTAGTCAATTTCATACAAAGTGATGTTTACCTTGATATTTTTCATTTACTTCATTATGTTATATCTAGTATTATTAGTTTTAGGTTGGGAATCTTCAGTTGGCTTAGGATATATTTTTTTTGGGTGTTGGAGGGTCATTCTTTACTCTTAGATCAAGATGAGTAGCACCATTTTTATGAGGGGTTGATGTTGTAAGGGGTTATTATTGTGTATGCTTCTTAAGGGTGTTTTTACTTCTTTGGAATTGTTGAAAATCCTACACCTCAATTGTGGCATCTTCTAGTTTATTTTATTCATGGTTGGGGAAGTCTAATGTATATAGTACCATGGTAATGTTTAGGGATGTTGGAGCATTATAGGTATCAACCTAATTTATATCCTTGGGGTGGTTTGGGACTAGCTCATACTCTTCTATTTATTTTTATAATATTTCAAAAACATTACAAAATTTAATGTAGTCAAGTTTACCATGATGGGTTGTACTGTGCACATGACACTAGTTAGGCAAGGCCAACTCATAGATGTTAAACTCAGGGATTTTATTAGGTGATGGATCTAGCTGATTTTTAGAGTGGTTATGGGGATTATTTTATATTTTATAATTGAAATTAATTTTGGATCTATCACCACCATTATTTCTAACCTATCTCTAGAGGCCTAAGAATTCATTGTTGAAATTTTGTACCATGTACTACATAACATCCAACTCATTCTTGGTGGACTCTTAGGGCACAATTTAAACATTCAAAATGGAGACTAGTGTCTAATTATGATCTTTAGTAAATAATTCATTATTTATTGGGATAAGGAATCCTAGGGTTTGATTAAGAAAAGGTGTGTCTCAAAAGAAGTTAGTTTTTTTTACTGGAACAAGTTGTGTCATGGGTATATTCTATCTAGTGGAAAAGAGGGGGTTCAAAGAAAGCATATTTGGTAGTATATTCAGGATGGGCGATGCCAAAAAACCTTTAGGATTTAATTTTCTATCTAATTTTATCACCTCAACATAAGATAGAGGTAAGTTTACCACTAAATTATCTTTGTGCAAGAACATATCGGTCCAAGGATCTAGTACATTCTTGTACATTTCAAGGGTTATAAAATCATCTATTATATATAACACAATTATTCAACTATACATATTATAAAACCTAACATTGAAATATATTATAGGATCATTGGGTTCCCTTTTAATACAAATAAAATATTGGTGTAACACACTTAGATCAATGACTTACCTAAACTGTGTAAGGAATATATTACTTAATTAGTCCTAGATTATGATAAAGCCTTTAGGAAAGTTTAGAAACTAATCATACATCACATCTATTAGAGTGAATGGGAAAATATTGAAATCAATGTCCTCATGTTTGATATTAATAATATTGAGATTAGTTTTGTATGAGGTGACATGTTCCTTAGTCATATTCCCACACACCTAGTGTAAATCTTGGGAGGTACCATTTTGGGTTCTTGGGTAAATCATAGACAACTCTAGGAAGGTTGATAGAAAACCCAACCAACCATTATGGAAAAATTTAGAGGATGAAATAGTGTGCATAACCATTGGTCTTAGTATCTCTATCAGTTATATTTCTCATATGGAATTACATTGAAATATTATTAGTCATCTAAGACCAGTTCAAGATCTTGTGATCTACACATTAGGCTCCAGGTTGCTCTTAGGTAGGCTAGTATCTTAAATATTTGTTAGAAAATGATAAGGGGTGGCCTCCTTCCAATTATATATGTAATTTTTCATTTAATCATACAAAAGGTTTGAAAATTGTAAAGGATGGGTAGTAATATTTAGCTCAATAGACCTCCTTCTAATGTCAACTACTATTCTATGTTTAAGCATACAATAGGTTAGGAAAGTAGAAATGATGGATTGAAATGTTCAGGTTAGTGGCCCTCCTTATAACACTATTTTTTGTTTGATCCAATATTTTCTTCCCATATACACCTATTGTATTAGATGCACTAAATAAGTTCGAAAATAATTTGGGGAACTATATCCTCTCATTTTAGGATTGTTATTGAGACAATCTAGGGTATGAACTATAAGTATGGGGATATATTATATATCATACTTAGAATATATTTACAATAAATGTATCATTATCACTAGATATATAATACCAAATTTATCACTTATTTATAAAACTTATACATTCATAGCTAGACCGATTAAAACATATTGAACTTTAGAGTTCTATTTTGCTTCACTTCACTATGTCTAAAAGAAGGGGAAAATCACTCTTTCACAAATAAAAATCAAAAATATGGAGGGTAAGGTATAAATAAAGTCTTATAATTTTCTGGGAATACAAATTCTTTCATAACCACAACGTGCTTAGTTACAATTGCACCACTATATGCCAAGTTTCATGATGGCTCAGGATTTAATGACATAGGGAGAGAAAGTTTGAGAATAAAATAAAAATTCATAATTTTAAGACTCATTTAATGAATTAAATATAAACATATATATTTAATATCACACACATCCTTACATACTTCAATTAAAGAAAAAAATAATCAAAGAACCTAACTAAAATAGTAAAATCACATCCTGGTTAATGCAAAAACTCTATAGAAAGCACAATTTATAGTCTTATAACATTAGTATTAGTAAATTAAAGTATAAATAAAGTGGAAAGCTTGTAATGAAACAAGATTAATTTACATAGAAAATAAATATTTTATTTTTTCAATAGTGTTTGTTTGCAAATAGAGTTCACCCTTTTAACACAACAAGAAGTAGTATATATAAGGTAGATATGGGTCTTGCCTCTAAGAGGCACAAGATCCCATTCTTGAGCATCATGACCTAACATCATTAATATTATAATTCCATAATATTACCTATCTTATAAAATATAATATTGAATATAATTACATGACCCATTAAAGAGCCTTGAGGAGAGGTATGATGTGGACTACATCATAATAATTTTGGTAGGTTTATTGATCTACCAATGATCATTTGATAAGGTTAAAATTGTTAAAGTTAATAAAAGACTCATAGATAAGCATCTTTACTAAATATTTTATGCACAAGTAGTGTGGTATCACATATTCTTTTCTTCTTCTATGGCACTATGATTGGCTAAAGATATGGCAACATATTGATTCATAAATATCTTTGACTACGTAGTCCTTGTAAAAGAGACAAGGGTCTAGACATCATAATTTGGGGTCCACCTTATTATATTTTACTTATGCACCAATTTTGAAATAAGTGTCTCAATTTAATTCCTTGGGATTTTTACACTTGTCCATTTACCACTCAATCAAGACCTGTGGACCCTATCTTTGCACCTTAATTTTGACTTTGCCTTATCTCATGTCTAATTTATTTTTAGATTGATAATTATCACATAATATATCTTATAATGGGTTTGAAATAAACACTTATCATCCTAGGATACCTTTAGTAGTGAATGAGTGAGATGCCTACATATGGTATAATCTTATTAATTTTATCCTCTTAATCAATTCATCAAGTCATATGCTTTTCCACATGTCTATTTTTCATTTATTTAGGCCTTAATTTATTATTTTTTATTATTTCAACCATGATTTAATTAAATATATACATGTGGCCTTATCTTTTTAGTTCTCTTGGTTACTAAGTTTTGATACATGTGATTTTAGTACTTTTAGTCATGATGTAATGAGACATCAACATGTTGAAACAATCATGTGCATATAGGAGATTAAAAACTTCATATAATATTTTTATAAGTATAAAAAATTTAATTTAGTGGGATGATACCACGTGGATGGTCCTCTTTTATCTGGGCACTTGAGAAATTTGGGGAATTTGACTTGCATCTATTAGCCATGGATGAGCATGATCATTTTGCGTAGCATGATCTCATTTATTTGGGTGATTTGAGACCTCAAGATTTAAACCTATTTAATTTTTTATATATAAATTAATAAAATGTTGACATGTGTCTCAATCCCTTTAATCTATGGGCTCACATTCTTCCCCTTATCCTTTTTAAGTATGCAAGTTCTAGATTGTCAAGATGGTATCACATGGATAGATCTCACTTGTTTGGGGGTTTTAAGATCTTTAAATGTGTGGCTAGCCATTATCCTACCTAAAAATATGTGGTTTAATATTATCATGTCACATGGCACAATCTCATTTATCTAGAGGTTCACCTACCTCATAATGTTCATCTTTGTTTGAGGGATCTAGGTGAGTGGGATACTACCATATTAATGGCCCTTGCTTGTCTAGATGCATACCAAATTTTCAAGTATTTGTCTACTCATATTATTCATATATGAGTGGGATCATTCCATGTGGCATGATCTCATTTATTTGGATGATCAAGTAACCTTGAAACTTTAGCCTTTATCTATAGGCTTTGGATGAGTAGGATCGTACCACATGGCATAATCTCATGTATTTATATGGTCTTCTATATTCAAAAATTGAGATTACTTATATTAGTCATAAATGAGTAATATAATTCCAAGTGGCATGATATCATTAATATGTATGTTCATGGGGCCCCTATATTATCATCTTGAGTCAAAATAAGTGAGTAACTAGGATGAATACATGTGGTGTAATCCCAGTTTTTTGAGTGCTCATGGAACTTGGAATTAGAAATTTTTTATTCATAAGATATAGAGAAGTGAGATGAAGACACACATCACAATATTTTGAATCTAGGGGATCACCAAAGAAAATACTTAGTCATTTCAAAATATCCTTCATGGTAAATCTAGTTGTCAACATGTGGAACAATCATGGAGCTCAAGGCCTAACCGTTAGAATTTGAACACTTTTTGGAATTTCAATTCAATGTCATTCTTAAATTTGGCATTCAATTTAAGATAAAGAGAGATATGTAGTGATGGTATATGCAAGGAGACTTAAACAAAATGACTAAGTATGAAATTCTTCCATATTAAAGGGGAAACTTTCTGAGTTAAACCAAGTAAGTTTTGGTAAAGTGGCCTTGTGTGGTTATAACAATCCTACAAAGAAATAAAATAGCTTTAGTTAAATAACAAGTTATATTAGTCAAAAAAATAGATTTGAATATGAACATCATAGTACTAAAATCCACATAGATTAATGGAATAACCTCAATTGACATGTTCATTTATACCTTTAGACTCATGGATAAATTAGATTGTTAGAGTAATTATGGGAACAATCAACAAACTTAGGATCATATCAAGACCTCATACTAAATTTAAAAAAATGTTGACTTTAGATAATGATTTCTAGTTTATACTTGGAGTGATTAATTCCAAAATAAGACCTAAACATATAAATTTTAAGCTAAAAGAGGGTCCTCATTTGAAAATATGAAAATGGGGCATGTTGGTCACAACAAGGAATGTTTAATAATCTACTAGAGTTCTTTTTGGGACAATAATATGTTTTAATAATCCATCTAAACTTAAATATATAAAGTATCTTTAATCATCTATGTATATTCATATGTATCATTAATTCTTTCATAAGTTCACTGACAAGGAACATTATCCCACTTTATTTCAAAGTACAACATTATTAGACATGTATCAACAATATTCCTTAAAAAAAGAGGCATACTTCTTATAAAAATTGAGTTAACACTTACCCATATTTGCCTCATATGAAGTATCATAGTAGTTACCCCTTCATATCATAAGAAATTACACACAATACCCATATAGAGTGTTAGCCCAACAGCTCATATTATAATATCAAATAAATTAGATCCATATGATGCTACCCAATCAAGATATTTACACTTATATCTTAGGGTTATAACATCATATATTATGTATCAAATCTTCCATCATAGTAAACACATCCTATTAGAGTAACTTGTGAATAAATTATGCTTATTCATTATTATTTCATATGTATCCCATCTAGATATATTCTATTTTGGGAAACACTATTGTTTTACCTCTAAGTATTATCCTTTTTTGAGTGTAAATTGAGCAATCTTCATAAATAAGTAAAGATAGTGTAAAAATTCAAACAATGCAAGTACAAATAATAAATGAGTTGATGAATCACTCATATACGAGATTTTATCTTCCATACACCTCTTCTTTGATATTCCTTTATTTCTTAATATTGATTTTAACCCAATATAGCAAATATTTTCTTAATTATTTCAAATCTTCTCCTTTATTTATCCTTTGCATAACACTATAAATTAAAAAGTACATTATTATTTAATATTTAGATGTAATTAAATTCAAAATGTAGAGAGTCCCATTTCCCCCTAAATGGTGGCTTTATTAAATGAATATAATTCATGGAACAAGAATTCAATACCATAACCATTCTTATTAATACAATCATTTGGAAGACAATATTAAATTTCACCATTCCATAAATAAGTGTAGTTTAAGACAACATTGCCATCATTGTGTAAAATGATCAAATTAATTATAAAAATTAGTGAAACCCAAATTATTATATAAAATTAAATGTATTAAAATTCAATTAATAAATAAATAAACCAATTATCTTCAAATTTTGTCCACAAACAACCAACAAAAGCACTTATTTATTAACTCCCACTTTACTAAGTATCAAGAATGAGAGGAATAAAAATGGAGGTGACTGAAGAACATAAAGGGGAGCTAATCAAGATGAGATGTGGTGTGAAATCTTTTAAAGATAGAAAGTTAAAAACTAGAGTTGATGTATAGGTTCTTCTACAATGAAGTGATACTGAAGATAGAAAAGAAGGGTTTCCCAAGGTAAGATTTACCTTGATGATAAATGGAGATATGCCTGTAAATAATGAAGTATTTAACATTAGAAGGTAAGTTCACCCTAATATTTTCTCATAATTTTATTCTTATAAACCATTTACATAGCTATAAAATTAGTTTTCCTTTCCTTAAATCATTGAAAATCATAGCTTTGGTTGAACAGATAAGTCACAACAATGATATTATTCACAAAGGGTTAATTTTCCTACTATTCTAACATGGAAAGCCCCTGTGTAGAAAATATCTTCCTCACATCTCCATGAAAGACCCATATGATTAGGAATTTAAGCTTTCATAGAATTAGGATGGGTCCCAATTCTATACCTACTCCCAACCCTTCTCTCTTTTTGTTAGCACCCAAACCTAAAAATGCTCCCTTAACTATTTGGGAGACACTATTATTGCCTCTATGAGTAAAAAAACCAAAATTATAGTCATTTCATGGAATGAGGAAGGTGGGAACAAGGGGAAAATATTCTAAAACTTGGATGACCTAGATTATAAGTGTAAAAGGAAACTTGAGGCATTTGAATAAAAATTAATGGTAATTGGAAAAACCATGTCCATCCTCATCAATGAATGAAATGAAATGAAAGTTGAGAGTGATCAGCTCAAGTAAAAATATGATATAAAATCCCCCCCCAACTCAAAAAAAAAATTCCCATTAATGAGTCTAAACTAGAAGTCATAGAAGGCTCTCAACCAACCCCTAAATATAAAAAGATATCTAGGACTCCACATATGAATACCAAACAAGATTCTTGGAAAGGACCAATCAAGCACATGTGTGTAATAGTGACAAAGGAATTTCTAAACGACAATACCAAGGGAAAAAAAATAAATCCACATGTTAAGGTAAGATCAAAGGATATTTTTGCATTAGTCTAAGTCTATTTTTTTTTTTCTTGTTTCATCTTGGTTTAGGCTTCTTGGTAGCTTTATTGATGTTTAGCTAAAGATATTTGATGTTTTACATCCTGTTGTGGATTTTCTATTTGAATTTAATTCTAACCTTTTATAATTAATATTTAAGGGTTGTTGGATCCCTTTAATACTATCTTATTTTATCTAATCTAAGAAAAAAAGTATCAAGAAGAGTAAAAATATATTCAATTAAGACACTACCAACTATCCATCTGAGTTCAATTATTTAAAGTCTAACTTATGAAATTTGTAAGTAATTTTACTAATAATTTATTAATCAACAATCTAAAGATCAAGGATTATTCCTCTATCATAAATTAAATTCATTTTTAGAATAGGAAATAAGTATTAATAATAAATCATTACAATCAGATGTAAAATCAACCAAATTGCTTCTTGTTTATTCTAGACAATGTATCCATTTAAAAAGTAAGATAAAGTTCATAGACAATTAAAAACTTAGCCAAGTCATGTATTAACAATTTGAATTATTTACCAAATAACATAGAATACTCATAATACCCTAACCAAGTATTATAAGATAAATAATGTGATCTTATGCATTTATAAAATAATTTAATCAGACTAAAACTCACCCAGCCCTAACATACAAATATTAGATGATTATAAAATAGAATACAATGGTTTATAATCATCCACAAATGCCTTGAAGACTCAGTCACACCCAAAACAACATAAAATGCCATATGTAGTCCATATAATATTTTTAACTTCAATAAAAAATTGAACCGAAAGACCCAACTTCATCTCAAACATCATAACATCAAACCATTTTAAATGAAAAAACATAAAATAATTAGCCTTTCTAATGGCTTTGATCTATAATAACAATGTTAATGAAATAACTTAGTTATGAAGATAAATAATACTATAGAATAATAAACCCTATTTAATCTAAATTATAATGTTGATGGTTATAATTAATATTTAGTTACCAATCCAAGTAAGGGAATAAAACATGAATAAAAATCAATAAAAAAACAACCGAACTCATAAATGATTCATAGCAACATCCTAAAATTATAAATCACTCCAAGATACCTATTTAAATATTAAACAAATGAATTCCAATATGAATAAAATAAATAAGTCAAGGAAAAACCATATTCAATCCAATAATGATGATAATAATTGCATTTACTTTAAATAATGATTGTGAACAAAAGCCAAATGAAACTTCAACATATAAGAATAATTTGAACATGCATCCATCCTAAATTTGAATGCATTAAAAATACAATGCTTACCAAGTCATCTATCAAGCTTATTAACATAGTTGAATATAGGTTTTATATTATTTAATTAACTTTAATTCCTTTAATCCATGAATATCAACTAACTAGATATATATTAAGAATAACTTAAACACAAATAATCATTATAACATGCATATAATTACAAAAATCTATGATATAATATAAAAATGTAGATATTAAGGTAAATTTGAGGTCCTATGAGGTCTTTTGGAGATTTTAAGGTAAATTTGACAAGTTTAAGGTATTGATTTTATGTCATTTTGTGCTTATCTAGATTTCTCATGTCTTAATAAAATAGGTTACAAGGTGTCAAAAAAATTTAACGTATTTTTTATGTCATTTAAAACATGTCATGGTCATCTCACCTCCTTCCCTAGTTCTTACAACTGTCAAAAGGATGTCATTTTCCTCTTTAACATTGTAAGCCTTTTGAAAGGTGTCTTGATCAATTTATAACACCAAAAGGGGATGAGTAATGTGGTTTTGCATGTGTGAAAGATATAAAATGTCCATTTAAGCCTCCCTTAACTCCCTCTAATTTTCAAACTAGCTTTGAAATGTAGGTACAAGTCTAGAGACGGCAAAAACCATACTATATCTTCTATCAATTTTATTGGTAGTCTTGGAAGGTGAAATGGGTTTGTTTCAATCTATACATAGGAAAGATAATTGTTACCTAATATATTTCCTATAGTATGGGGGTGTAATGACCTTGTGATCCTTGAAATTATTCATTATAATGAGGAGCTTACATGTATGAACAATCTTTAAGACAAATGGTCACTCTAAACCCTATTTCTACCTTAAGAAGAGCTCGAGACAGCACATTTATTTTATTTATAAATTAGTTGAAATTTTTCATGGGATATATTTATCTTAGGTGATGATGGAAGGGTAAGTATACTTGAAATTTTGGGAACTAGTTTTCACTCATAATATTTGTTTGTTATGAATGATTTATAATATTTCATTTCACTCATAGACTGCCTAAAGCCTACCCGAGAAGCTTCAAACTTTACTCAGATATCACATAAGAAGATGCATGGTGGAATATGGAAATTGGGGGTTATGGATAGGTAACTCTACCTATATCATATGTTATTAATAAATATAAATATGGTTTATTATTTATGAAAGATCCCTAAGAAGCCCAGACACTATAAACCCTTGCAAACCTTTAATAAAGAGCTTGATGGTTGCCAATGACCCCTAAATAAAAAAATATCACTTGTTTGGATTTGAGAACTTATAAGATACATATTAAAACTTTAGAGGAACTCTATTAACTAATTATAATGGCATGTGTGAGAGATAAATTATGGAAATGGTTTAATTTGGTAGATTACACAGACCTAAGTCAAGGTATAGTGACTTAATCATGGGAATGTGGAAGCTTGAATTCATGATAATGGTATCTTCACACAATGACTAAGATGATATAATATTTTCATTAATATTTTCCAATAAATAATTTATTCCATAAGTGATGTATTCCATAACTCTATCTTACATACTTACCTATAGGCCTACTTAAGAAGGTAAGTTTACTCTAAAGAATTCAAGATAGTTTGAAAATTTGGTATTGGATTTAGAGTTTGAATTAATATGAAAGGTTTTAAGAGGTTTTAAAATCATTTTAATACCCATTTATTTTGCTCAAAAGTATAGGAGATATTAAAAATGGTTCATATAAAGGTGCATTTAGATGTACATATATGCAGACCTGTAGGTCTATAATTATGATTGATAAATCAAAATATTATAAAATGAAGTGGTCATGAGATTTAAAAAAATTTGATACCTAATTAAAGTATGTAAATATTCACATTTACTTCATGAACTCACCAATATAAATGAATGGTTTCAAAAAAAGTGAGATACATAGAAAGATAGTCCTGAGAATCATGCACAAGCCTAATTGAAGATTCCAAGTCTACCTCCAAGAGTCTAAAGATGGTATGTGCTTTATGTTTCAATATTGGAGTTAAGAATATTGTGAAAAGGGTGAAAGTGAAGAATCATGTTGAATTATCAATGGTCATGAATATTAAACCATACTATATATGCAATCTCAGTCATCCCTAAGAAGCATACAGGCATGCTCCTATAGTTGAAGAGGATTAAGAGTGTCTTAGTTATAAAAATAAGGTATTAGACTAAGAGATAATTTTTAAACACATTTATTAACTTTTTTGAGATAATCATTATTTTATTATAGATCTTATTGGAAAATACACATCCCTAGATCAAGGTGGTGAGATTCTTGAAATCCAATGTTACCTATAGGCCTGTAAAGCTTAGATGAGGGAAAATAAATGCTTATGGTAGATGGATGTGATAAGAATTCTTGTCTAGGATCAATAAATAGAGTGATTCAAATTATAAAACTACCAAATATCATAAAGGTGGAAAAGAGGCCTATAATTAAGGTTTAATTCCAAAGTGATATCAAATAGGACTAAAAAGAGGATCTACAGACCTACATGTGCTAAACAATAGAGAAGTGTGCATGTTTGTCTTGATATTGAGATCAATAAGGTTGAAAATGGGTATTTTTTAATGTGAAATGGATTCCAATGAGTTTAAAACTTTAAATCACCAATAATCTAGTTAAGTAAGGCTAAGTTTCAAAGCCTAACATGCAAGGATTCTCAACTCATCACCTACATCCATACCATAAATAGTGGACATAATTAGGCCTATTGAAAACATGAGAGTGAATGTGTGCATAAAGGTGAGAGATAAAGTGAGTACATGAGTGTATGAAGTCATGGAATGCCAAAGATACCTAAAGAGGATTTGAAGAGAACAATGAATCAAATTCACTTTGAGCACTGTAGTCACATAGTTAGGCTTGTTTTAAGGAAGTTGGAGATGAGGCTTGTGTATATAAGAATGATGGAAGATTAATTTTTTTTAAAGGGGATTTGAATTTTTGAATCTTTAAGTTTTTGTAAACATTATAGACAAGATCTTAAAACTACTACAACTCATCTAAACCTTTAAAAGTAGGAAAAAGAGTAAACATAGTCAAGATAGTTAGGCATATATACCAAGTACATCAATAAATATTTCTATTTTAATTGTAAAAAATTAAAAAGGATTTGTATACCTATTAAAATCCTTCATACTATTTACCTTCTCCTTTTAAGGCCAAGAAACTAAGAAAGACACCTACAATTGGTCTGTGTACCATGAGGGTTGAATGACCATAGTGTTTAAAGGGTCAAATAATTTTATCAAAGCCAATGCAGGTTGTAATTGGATATAATGGAGTGATATCCATACTCACAAGGTTAAAAAATCTCTGATAAAGTCTCAATTAGATTGAGAAGGACTAAATTTAGTAGCTAGGGTCAAGAGTATGGTTTTGATTACAAACCCTAAGCCTCAGTCAAAGATGTTGTAGAGGATATTGAGGGTATAAATGATGATTAAGATCATTTTATAAGGTCAATATTATGTTTTATACCTCCCTAATGTGTTATAACTTATAACTAAACTTCAAAGTGCCATTTATAACTCACTTTCTCATCTATACCTCACAGATGCATTCTTCCTAGTATGAGAGGCACAAACTTTTTCTCAAATATTACATGAAAATATGAATCATGTGGAATTATCTTGGGGATATTTAATTAATCATATAACCTTTAAAACTTTTGTGAAATAATTTCATGAAAGGCCCTAGCCTTTATAAATAATCATTAAGAAATTAAACTACTCATAGCCTATCTAGGACCTCAAGAGGAGCTTGATGGGAGAGATAAAGATAAATATAACCTCAAATGAATTTTTTTGATCTTATTATCACCCAAGAAACATTATAGGTTCATGGAAGTCACTCATCATGAGATTGGAATGTACCTTCAATTGTACATATGGCATTAGATGTTGTGTTTGGCAAGGTTTTTTAAGTGAAATCTAGGGTTTTTAGCATGATAACATAAAAGAACCATTAGATAGATTTTATTGGGTTGTATTATACACCCTTAGATATAAAAATTCATTCATATTCCTCTATATTTATTCATACCAACCTCTACTTGAAAGGCAGTAATGAGGTGCCATTGAAGAAAGAGCTTACCAATGGTCATTTCATGATTTACCTACCTACACAAGGTTCTAGAATTTAAATTTTGGCATTGATCATGTTCAGAGGATAGGTAAATTAAATGAAATGTTTTATTTATGTTTCACACATTTGGGAGAGGTTTGGAGTAGAAGCTCAGTCTTCTAGGCCTAGAGGGCTAATGGAAACCTAATTGGTGAGAAAAAATTAGATAATAAGTGTACTTCCACTCAAATTTGGGTCCTAAAATTTGGCATGGATATTTAAGGGTATATTCAGTCCTCAAAATATATTTATTTTTCCAATATAATTTTTACATAATAATATACAAGGATATTTACCTAATTTGAGGGCTACAAGGAATTAGGAGAAAATGCAAGACATAAGTACAAAATTTGATATTTTAAAGTGTTTGATGGCTTCAAGTGACTTTTTTTAGGTATGATATGATATATAGAGGCCATAAATGGAGATATATTTTTTTATTTAATGAAACTTCAAGTTTTCACCTTCTACGCTAAGTTGGATAAAAAGAGGTCCAAGATCATCAACCAACCTAATCAATGCATAAAACTATTCAACAAACCTCGTTAGGCCAACCAATTGTGATCATTACCACTTGGTGAGAAATAATAACTCAAGAGTTATTAATGATTTAAATGGTTGAATGAGTCTTTAACAAAATTAAGGATACATTTCCTCTCTTCTATGCCAAGTCATGAAGAAAAGGTCAAAAGAGCTTTAAGATCCTTCTAACAGCCCTAACTAAGTAGAGAGACATCAAAAATGAGAGGATTAAAGGTGTAAATTTAAGACTTGAATAGGACTTCAATACCTATTTTCATGGAGAAGAATTCTTCATCAAAGAGAACATGCAAGGAAGGATATAGGTACATGCAAATAAGGATATAGACTCATATATGGGTCAAAATCAAAGAATCAATACCCATGACTTCTTCAATCCTTCCAAAAAAATCTACCTCTATATTCTACTCCTTTTTTATAAAGATTAAAAATATATAATATTGGAGATACTATGTATGATTTGAAGGATAACCAAGTGGATGACTCATCCCTAGTTTTGGGCTATTTAGTCTCTCTCTCTCTCTCTCTCTCTCTCTCTCTCTCTCTCTCTCTCTCTCTCTCTCTCTCTCTCTCTCTCTCTCTCTCTCTCTCTCTCTCTCTCTCTCTCTCTCTCTCTCTCTCTCTCTCTTTAAGTATGCCTATTTTTGGCATTTTTAAGGATCCTTAACTAGAGTTATGGTGAAACCCTACTCATAAAAACACTATAATTGGCTCTTTGAATTTAATAACACTAAATTTTAGCCTCCTCAATGTTTTTGATTAGTGTATGTTATATGCAATCAAAAATGCAACATGTCTATAAATCAATCCTAGCTCAAAGAAGATAACATACCTATAATTCTAATTGGGAATACATTTGTTAAGTGGGAACATGACCAATATGGGGATCCACTAGACCCAATTAGGGCATTTATTATCACAATACACCATGCTAAGGATGGTTATAAAGACTCTAGTCTAACACAATCATGTAATAACCCTAATGGGGGTCCTAGGTTTTGATATTTTACCTATACTAATAATAAGAAAAGTAAATCTAATCTAGTGCTCACCAAAGCTTGTGGCATAAATTAAGGGGTTAGTAAATAATCAAAACATGTCTAAGAGAATTTAAATTAATGTAATTATGAGTAAGACCTTAATAAATAGAATGTAAAGAGTAATATTATTCAAATCTAATACTTATGTTAATTTTATATACTAAAGAGAGGATGAAAGTTAGAGAATAATTACCTGAATGTGAACCTATCAAAACTCAATCTCTTCCTTAGCCAATGGGGATTCACAATAGGTTTTTATGGTTTTTAAGGATCACTAATAAATTTAAAAACATGCAAGAATTATCCACAAGATTAGATTCTCCAAGTAAAAACCCTAAGCTAAGACTCCTTGATCCAAAAATCAGAAGTTCTAGTTGATAAATATTTCAATAGCATATAAATAACACAATAACAATAAATTCTCAGAGAAGAGATGTAGTATTACTCAAGATCACAATACAAATATATGTTTATCTCTGGGAAGAGATGTCTGTCTTCACATTTTGGGTTACCTATTCATTTATACACATTTTTAAAGCATGGGAAGGATGTGGAAGGTCACCAATCTTGAGGGAGATTAAGTGGTTTGACTTCTAAGATTACAAACAATATAGAATTTGAGGAATTACTATTTTTAGACTGCACTACTAAAATTGAAATTTGGGGAAATTTCATTAGGTTTTTAGGGGTAAAAATTAATTTATCAAATCTCCATGCCATCTCAAAACTTTCTCCTTATTGTTAGCTTTCCAACGGTTCAAACGGTGAGTCAATTGGAGCTACGGTGCAAAAGTTATGGCTCTCGGAAGTTCTGTCATAAATTGGGGTAGAACTATCACCCGAATTGTCACCTAAATTGTTGCTCAGATCATTCCTTCCTCCTTGAAAATAAATGGTCCCAATTACATAAATTTCCCCATTAGATGTGGTAGTTGTGTCTTGATTTGATTCTCTATGAGCCACTCACCTTGGTGGCTAAGCTGGCCCCTTTTGACCACTCGATAAAGCAGAATAGAGCGTCCTCTTATTGTCTTCATCTAGGTATCCACAATCTGATCCTCTTCCACTAGAGAAAAAATCTTTGGATCAAGATCATCAATGTCTAGTTGTTTTGCTACAACTAAAGTGTCTAATAGAGGTGGGTGATATAGTTTGAGGAGCTCCACATTGAATATTAGATGCAAACCAAGGTAGGCTGGTAGGTTCAACTCAAAAGCATTTTCTCCAACTCTTTTGGTGATGGTGTAGGGACCATATCATAGAGGTTGAATTTTTCTATGTGGGCCTGCAAGTCATTCCTTCTAAAGCCACGACCAAACCTTGTTACCCACATCAAAATGGTGTGTAATCCTATGTTTGTCATGGCATTGCTTATACTTCTGATTCATCTTCTCCAGGATGTCATGAACTTGTTGCTAGATGTGTTGCATTTGTTAAATAAAGTTTGTCACTTGTGTTGCCTTAGATCTTCCATGAGGTTTGTATTTTATGGTGTAAAATGGAATAGCTATATCTATTGGTGCCATGGGTTGGAACCCAAAACATACTTGGAATGGACTATGCTTGGTTAAGCTATACAGTGCCTGATTGTATCCATGTTGTATGAAAAGAAGTCCCCCATCCCATGTGCATGGATGTTTGGAGTGATACATCTAAATCATGTGAAAAATCAAGAGGTTTACCACCTCTGTCTGACCATTAGTCTATGGATGGAAGGATGTGGACTTCATCAACTTAGTATCCATCATCTTCCATAGAGTGGACCAGAAGATGCTCAAGAACCTGCTATCTTGATCTGAGACAATGGACTTGGGGAGACCAAAATGGAGCCATACATGACTAAAATATAGTCAAGCAATTTCCTCAATAGATATAGTTTTATTACAAGTAATCATGATAGCCATTTTTGAAAAATGATCAACTACCACAAAAATATAGTCCTTACCATGTTTTAAAGTGGGCAAACCTGAGAAAAAATCCATTGAGACAGATTCCCAAGGCTTGGTTAGTTCTGGAAATGGCATGTATAATCCTTGCTTCTTATTTATTGGCTTGGCTATCACACATGGGGTGAAATATTTGAGATATCTTTCCACATCCTTTCACATATGGGGCTAATGGAAGTGTTTTTGAAGAATTGTCAATGTCTTTTCGATACCAAAGTGTCTAGCTATCCTACTGAAGTGTGCTTCCCATATCATATTTTGTTGCTCTAAAACTGGAACACATATGTGCCCCATATGATAAAGTACATTATCTTGAAAATAGAAATTAGAAACATGTTTACCTTGTTGAAGTGCTTGATATGTATTAGTAAAGGTAGGATCTGCTTCATATAGAGCACCCCAAGTGGTAGTCTCATGTCAGCACAGGTCAAGAACTATTGTGAGTGTAGTAATTGGTGGGTGGCTCAAAAAATATGTAGTTGTACTTTAGATCCCCCTTTTTTTTTGATTATCAGGTGGAATTTCTAAAGATATGTGGCCCACATTTTGTGCCTCTCATTTCATAGTTTGCTTTACGTCTGGATAAATTCCAATGGTCTATAGTTAGTGTGGATGACCATCTCTTTCCCCAAGATGTAGTGTTTCCATTGTTTGTAGGCTTACACAATGGCATAGAGCTCCTTATCATATGTTAGACATTTCCTGACTATATCAGTGAAAGTTTCACTGTGATATGCAATAGGATGGCCATGTTGCATGATGACAACTCCCATGGCATATTCAAATGCATCTATCATCAACTCAAAAGGTTGATGCAAATATGGCAAGGCAAGAATAGGGGCTGAGCAGAGTCTATTATTCAAATTCTCAAATGCCCTTTGTTGTATTTCACCCCACTAAAATGTAGCTTTAGCTCCTCCTTTAGTCACTTGGGTTAGTGACCAAGCAACATGTGAAAATCCAAGAACAAACTTGTGGTAGAAATTTGCAAGACCCAAAAAGCTGTGAAGCTCTATGAGGGTCCTTGGTGTGGACCATTCTTGAATAACATGAATCTTTTTTGGATCAACATGGACCCCTTCCTCATTCACAATGTACCTGAGGTACTAAATTGTTGTCATCTTGAATGTGCATTTGTCAAGATTTGCATACAACTTGTGCTCCTAAAGAGTTTAAAGCACCTTAAAAACATGTTGCAAATGTTCTTCCCATGTTCTAGTATAGATGAGTATGTCATCTAAGTAGACAACCATGAATGAGTTCATGAAGGGTCATAGGATGTCATCCATCATCCTCATGAAAGTTGTAGGTGTGTTAGTTAAGCCAAAAGGCATAACCAACCATTCAAAGAGCCCATCCTTAGATTTGAATGTAGTCTTTCAGACATCAATGGGATCAATGGGAATTTGGTGATAACCAGATCTGAGATCAATTTTGGTGAAGAACTTCACACCACAGAGCTGGTCCAGCAGGTCATAAATCCTAGGGAGAGGGTAGCGATTCTTCACAGAGATTTTATTCAGGTCCCGATAGTCAATGCAAAGCCTCCATGTTCCATCTTTATTTGGTGCCAAGATAATTGGGCTACCACAAGGTGAAGAGCTTGGCCTGATGTGACCCTTTTGGATCAATTCTTTAATCTATCTTTTTATCTCATCATTCTCTAAAATTGATTTATGATACACAAGAATATTAAGGCAAAGGTGATCCTGGGATCAAATCAATAGAATGTTTTACCTAAAAATACAGTAGAAATCTGGTGGGTGAATTGAATAAGTCATCATATTCTCCTGTGATTCATCCTATCTATTTTTTTTATTATGTTGATTGTGTAGTCAAGACTGCAACATTGCCCTTCTTGGATTTTTATGGTTTGACCACCATGAGAACAAATTACTATATCTTCTCCACCAATCTCTTGCATTACTTAGCACTAATTAGGGAGACAGATGTGGGAGGTAGTACATCTAGTACCTTATAATGCCATGTTCCAAGAGTGAGGGTGATCCTTTAGGTTCATGATTCATAGATGCCATGCCACTCATACATGAATGGCTGACCAAGGAGTACATCACAAACATCTAGATTGACCACATCACACAAGACTTCATCTTGGAATGGTTTTATAGCATATGAAAGAAGACACTGATGAGTGACACGAAGGTCCCTCCTTGGGCTCAACCATCCAATACTATAGGGCTTTGGATGAGGTTTCATGGATAGATTTAGACTTTTCATAACTTTAGTATAGATTAAATTCTTTTGACTCCCACTATCAAGAATGAAATGCAGAGGCTTACCTTTTACCCATAATTTGGAGTGAAATAATCTTTCCTTGTCATCTAGTCTATCCTCACAAGTCTATGATGAAGCAATGATGGTGTCAGTATTATCATCTACAATTTCTTCTTCATCCTCTTCGATTGTGGGTTGTGTATGAGGTAGAGTAGTAGATGTCGAGTATTGTGACTTAGAAAGTAGTGACTTGATGGCTCGACATTATACTTTGGAGTGAGTTCTAGTTTTGTGGTAATCACACCATTTTCCTACCTTCCCCTTCTAGGATTTCTTATCTTGAAACTCCTTCTACTTCCAATTTTGGCCTCGTGTTTGACCTTATTTGTCACTTTTCCATTTTGAGGGTTGACTCTTCATATTCTTTCTGCCATGCTTCTATTCAATCTTCATTGTAAATTTGTATGCCTCATCAAGGGTTTCCAAATTGAAGAGTTCCATTTCCCCTGATATGTACCATTGTAGTCCACCATGATATTTGAGAGTCTTATGTTTCTCACTTTCTTGAATTCCCAATCTTGTAGACAAAGAAAGAAAAGTGTCTATGTAATCTTGAATAGATTGGTCCTTACCTTGGTGAAGTTGTTGCCACTGTATGTACAAATCATCATATGCTCTGATGGGATAGTATTCTTCTTTCACTAATTACACAAAATCATCCCAAGTAGGTTCCACCTCAAGGCCAATGTCATATTTACTAAACCTCTTTTTGTACACTTCCCACCATTTTTTCATGGGCAATGATGATTTCAAAAGAGCAAAAGTAATCTTTTCTCCATCGATGAACTTATTTATAGAGAAGTAGGAAGACAGTTGATCCAACCAATTTTCTACTACATCAACATTGATTTTTCCCTTAAATATAGGAATATCAAAATTTACCTAAACCTTGAAAGGTGTTGGGGCACTGAAAGGATGTTCCCTGGATGAGGAGCCAAGAAGTGTAGTTGCAGAGCCAGGATTTCCCATCAAAAGTGTTTGAATAATTTGGGAAAATTGTTGTAGCATCTATGATTATTACCATTAGAGGGATTCATTCATCATTTCCTTGAAAGGATCAGATGTCTCAGTGTCATCCACCATTTGAAGTCGTTTGGGGTGAATAGGTGGAAAATTTGGAATCTCTGTTGTTTCCCACCCAAGCTTCTTATAGCCTAACCTCATCCTCCAGATCATACACTCTCAAGACAAACTGCTCTAATTCCACTAATCCAAAACTTAGGAGTTTTGGTTGATAAATATTTCAATAGCATAGAAATAACATAGTAACAATGAATTCTCTGAGAAGAGATGTAGTATTACTCAAGATCACAATACAAATATATGATTATCTTTGGGAAGAGATGTTTGTCTTCACATTTAGAGTTACCTCTTCATTTATACACATTTTAAAATAATGGGGAGGATTTGGAAAGTCACCAATCTTGAGGGAGATTAAGTGGTTCAACTTCCAAGATTTAAAATAATACAGAATTTGAGAAATTACTATTTTTAGACACTTACTATTTTTAGACTGCACTACTAAAATTGAAATTTGAGGCACTTACATTGGGTTTTATAGGCTCAAAATTAATTGATCAAATCTACAGCCATCTCACAACATTATTCTCATTCTTATCTTTCCAATGGTTCAAACGGCGAGTCAATTGGAGCTGCGGTGCAAAAGTTATGGCTCCTGAAAGTTCCGTCATCAATTGGGGTGGAACTGTCACCCGAATTTTTGCCTAAATTGTTTCCCGAATCACTCCTCAAGTAAAATGGTGGAAGATTATATTGTAAAGAAATATGAGAAAATAATAAATATTTATTGCATATTAAAATAATGATGAAATGATCTTGTATTTATAGGTGGAACTTTTCGTAAACCCTTCCAAAAATGTAGGTTGATAAGGTCAACCCAATCAACCCTATATAATTCTGGATAACTATTCACTAGGTCATCCAAAGGCTAACTTAATTCCTAAGTAAAAATATCCTGAAAATATACAGGGTTGACCCAATTGACCCAATATAACCAACTAATAAAAATGGATTTAGGTGATGAAAATAAGGATAGAAAGAGGAAAAATACTAGAGGAGTGTGCAAAGGAGGAGTAATATCTTAGGAAATGGTTTTTATGAGATGGTTGGAATGGTAATATGTGGTAATAAGGGACAACAATCTTGTGAAGAACCAATGGTATACCCACCCCTTTCTTGGTGTACACTTCAAGGCATTCACTTAGAGAGATTGAGTCTCAATGGGTTCCTATAAGATTTAAAGCATTAATATTTGATAAAAGTTAAAAATATTGTGTATACATATGGCACATTCAAATATCATCACTTGTAACTAAGGTGTAATAAGGGATGATGATTTTAGAAAGAACATACAAACACATAACATTGATGCTAAAAAATAGTTGTAGTATTTTTTAAAAAAATAACTGAAAGTAAATGACTAAAAATGGAAATAACTTAAAAGTAAATGAGTAAAAAGTAAATATGATGCATACCTTGACTTACCTTTATCACTATATGGTTTTCCATTGTGTTTATTTTTGATTGTGTAGGGTATAGAGACTACTTTTGACAAACCCAAGAATACAAAACTAAAGAGAAAAAACAAAAAAACATAGGAAAGCCAAGATAATTGGTGTTATGTGGATGGGATGTACATGGAAATTTGGAAAGTTATGGTGACAAGTGCTATGTTAAACCAAATGACCAAGTTAAAAACAAGAGTAAATTAGGTAACTAAAAATCCAAGGCTACTAAAGACTAAAAATCTCAAAGTAAACCTCAAGTAAGAAAGGCAAACTCACCAAATCAAACCAAGGATATATGCCTAAAAGGATGGTAATCAAAATATCAATGGTAAAATAGAAAAACAAAATGGTAAAATAACATTGATGAGTGAGTATTAATAATTCTTATCTCACTAAACAATGGGAAAAAAGGTACATAAAAATGGAAAACAACATTTTTGAGTGAGAAGTAACAAGACAAGCTCACTTAACAATGGAAAAAGGGGTACGGACTCAAGTGTTAGTAAGAGCAGGATAGTATAACAAATGACAAATGGTAAAAGAGAAGCAACACAAGTATAGGAATGTAGTTCTAGGACATAAATAAAATAAATCATAGTTGTTCAAACATGTTGTTTTTCTCTAAGGATAGATAAAATTGAAACAAAATAGTGCTATCATGTTTTTAAAAGGTGAATAAGAAGTAATAATAGAAGAGGAAAAATAATTTTGAAATCATAATTTTCTTGTTAAGGGGGGAAATGAAATGGGTGGAGGGAAAAATAAAGGGAAAAAAGGTAGAGGAACCTATTATCAAAGTCAAGACACTCAAATTAGGTTTGTCAAAATAAGAGGACTTTCAACCTTAAGGACTCTGAATAACTTCTCTTAGCCACACAAGTCTTAGATCAACAAATGCATTATATATATCATCCCATGAAGGCTATATACATGAAAAGTAAAATGGACCTACCTTCTGAAAATGTGTTCCCCATTCTTCAGGACCCCTTACAGAGTTATAAATCTACTATGAAGATTGGGTACTTACATGAGAAAGTAGGTAGTACCATTGATTTTATTGAATTATCCTATTCCAATCTACTGGCCTACCACACCCCAATGGAACTCGGCTCTATGTGAGGCCAACTATGGAGTTTGAGATTCAATTAGAGATAGGAGATGTGCTTGTAATCATGTATTTTAGTGTGATTTTGACTTTTAAAATTTGTATGTTGCCTTTCGTATATCATTGCCTTTTGTTTCAGCTGATTTGGCTTTTAACTTTCTTGATGGATTTTTTTATTCATCCTCCATATGGACTTGGAAAACCAAACATGAGTACTAAAGATGAATTTCATTTGAATACTTGTGACTTGATTGCTAAGAAAGAGAACTTCAAAGATCATGGGGTTTAAGAGTCTTGTAAATCTAGGTAAAATAAAAGTGTTATCTTGACTTTGACCTTATTTTATCCAATGTGGAGTGAAAGGAAAGGAAATCAAGAGGAATGACACATGGAACAATTTGAATTACTTCAAATCACTAAGAATGTGATAAAGGTAAAAAAAGGGATACAATGATATTAAAGTGTAATTCCTTATCATAATAATGAGGGAAATGGAGGAAAACATGCTAACATAGATTGTTATGCAAATTCCATCTATCAAAAGAAGCAAAATCTAAAGTTGGAGAACAAGGATCAAATGTATTTTTAGAAAAGGAATAATCATGATAATAATTTTATGAGGAAGGCTAGGTCCTATCCATGGTCGTACACTTCAATTCATAAAAGAGAAACCCATGAGGGTGCCAAAAAACATGGGAAAAACAAATGAAGTGAGAAAAAATATAGTATTTTATGAGGAATACCAGGTTCTATCCATGGTCTTACAATGAAACTCACAAAAGATAAACCCAAGGGGTGAAAAAAGATGTGTAAGAAGAGTATTAAAAAAATATTATGGTATATCATGAGGAATACCAGGTCCTATCCATGGTTTTATAATTCAACTAAAGAAATAAGGGGGAAACCAAAAGACCAAATGAGAATGACTAAAGTTTTTTAATAAAAGAGAACTTGTGTAGAGGGAGAGACCTGTATGAGTAACCTATAAAAAGTGTTAGATAGATGTAGATAAAAAATATGAAAAGAAGAAAATATTTAGGTAAAGTACTTGATGAATTGTACTTGGACCAAGAATATCTTTAACTAAATAGGGACCCAACCATTTTTAGGCGTATTTACCTTATATATCATGGGCATAGTAGAATTTAAGGACAAGATCACCAACATTAAATGTGTAAATTTTGACACATTTGTTATGTTGTTTAGCAATACGAGCCTTGTATTGGTGTTTATGTTGTAAACCAAAAAGATGCTATTCATCAAGGAGATAAAGGGAATGAAGGCAAGAATCATGAAATTTTTCATCATGAATGATACCATGAAGAGATATATAGAGAGAGGGAAGCTCAACTTCTATTGGAAAAATTGACTCAAAACCATAGACTAGATATAATGGCATTGCCCCAATGGTAGTATGTATGCTAGCCTAATAGTCCTAAAGAGCAGGGTAAAGATGAAGATGCCAATCCATATGGGTTTCATGAATTGTCTTTTAGAGATTTTTTTTGAGAATTTTATTAGTGGCCTCAGCTTGACTATTTCATTGTAGATGATAAGGCATAAAAAATATGTGATTGATCTTAAATTTAGCACAAAGTTGCTTAACATATTTATTTTTGAAGTTACCACCATTATCAAAAATGATGGTATATAGAATACCAAAGTGGAAAATGACTTGATTAAAAATAAATTTTGAAATGGTAGGACTAATGACATTAAAAAGGAGAATGGATTCAACCCATTTGGTGAAATATTTGGTAACGGTGATGATAAAAACATCACCATCTTAAGAGTGAGGTAATTTTTCAATGAGATCAAATCCCCATGTGGAAAATGGCCAAGGAGATTCAATAGTTTGAAGTTCAAATGGAGGTGAATGAATTATATCATCATGAAGTTGATAAGGAGTACACTTTTTATTGAATTTGTTTGTATATTTTTCAAAATTAGGCCAAAATTAACCCATACATAGGCATTTGTGGGCTATAGCATGTCTATTACAATGGCCACCACAAATACCCCCACGTTATTGTTCAACAAGAGGAAGGAGTTTATCTTACATAACATAATGGAGCAAGGTACCTTCATCATTATGAAAATAAAAGATATTGTGTCAAAATACATACTTGAAATCTTGTTTATGATTGCATGTCTTTTCATGAGAGTCTAAGTTAGGAGGATAAGTTTGGTGTTCCATGAATTGAATAATGTCTTTATACCATGGGATTTATTGAATGTTAACAGCCTCAATGTGGCAAATAAGTGAATTTGGTGGTTGAGTTAAAGATGAAAATTTTATTATTTATATAAGAAAAGTAGGATCAAAAATAACTTAGTGTGGATGAAAGACAGATGTTGAAGAGGCAGCAAAATCAATAATGGAATTTTGATCTCCAGGGATAGGCTCAATAGTGAAAGAGATGAAATCCTTGGTGATATTTATTGTAATTTGATGATAAGTAATGATATTTTTGCATTTTCATTAATAATCACCATTGACTTGGCCACAAATAAGCTCATAATAACCTAAAGCATGCAAATATTGAATGTTTAAATAAAGAGCATCTCTCATGCCTAAGATTAGAGCTTCATATTCATCCATATTGTTGGTGACATCAAATGTAAAGTGAAAAGATAAATAAATGATTTTGTCAAGAGAACTTGTGAGAATGCAACCTACCCAAGCTCCTTGAAGGCATTTAGTACCATCAAAGTGAAGAGTCCAAGTATCCTTATGCAAGTTGACATTAATTTCAAGAATATCTTTGATAACTAATTTAGGTTTAGTAGTATTAGAAGTAGTGGATTCATCAAGATTATTTTCTTTAAGATCAGTGATAAATTTATGAAAATAATCTTTGAGAGAAATGGCTTTATTAAGACCTTCAATATAGAGGATTTTATCATCTAGAAGACTATCTTGAAGGGGAAAATTATCTAGATTGGGAGTTATGACAATTTAATCAAATATGACTTGCCCTTCAACAAATTTTTGAGTGATAATGCGAAGATCAAATTCCATAAGAATGACCATCTATTTGTCAATTATATCTCCAAAAAAAAAAGTCTTTGCATAAGAAATGATGAAGGGGGTTGGAATAAATGATGGCATAAGTAGTTTGGTAAAGCATGTAATGGCAAAGATTTTCAACTATGAAATAGATGGAGAGGTAATCACATTTGATTTTGGTATAATGTGTTTCATAATCAATAAGGCCTCAACTAATGTAGTAGATAGCATAATCTCTTCCAGTATCATTGTGTTGGGCAAGCATTTCCCCAAGTATACTCTTTCATGTTATCTAAGGCTTTTTGACATGGGTTCATCCATTCTAAAGTAGTGCCTTTCTTGAGAAGAGAATTGATAGAGTGGATGTGATAAGCTATTTCAGGGATGAATAATCTAATTGTCCCAAATTTTCTTAATTATGAATGTCAAGAATAGAATGAGGAATGGGCATGTTGATGATAGCATTAATATTAGTAGGGTTAATACTGATGCCACAGAGAGAGACTAGAAATCCTAATAATTTTCCAAATGTGACACCTAAGACACAATTTTAAGGATTGATTTAAACTTAGTATTTAAGAAGATGATAGCAAGATTTGATAGTTGAGTCTTACAACTTTTGAATTTAACAATGAGAACATCCAGATAAGTTTCAACAATTTTATGGATAATATGATGAAATATGTGAGTTAGTGCTCATTGGTAAATGGATTTGGCATTTTTGAGGCTGAATGGCATTTTGACATAGTGATAGGTGCCCCATTCGTTGGTGAAAGTAATCTTATGTTAGTCCTTAGGGGCAATGTGAATTTAATTTTATCTCAAGAAGACATCCATAAGAGATAAAATTTTGTAACCAGTTATGGAATCAATGATGGCATCTATTGAAGTTTAAGGAAAGTTGTCCTTGGGATAAGAAAGGTTAAGATTGTAGAAATTAATACAAATGAAAATGACCATAGTGACATTTTTTTAAATGGTAATAATGTTAGAAACACATTTAGAATAGTTTACTAGTTTAATAAATTTAGCATCAAGTAATTTTATGATTTCCTTGACATAAGGTAGAAACCTTAGGTGTAAATTTCTTTTGCTTTTGATGCTAAATCTTGGCATTAGGATAAGTAATGATATTATGCACAAAAATGTGAGGTTCAATACTAGGCATGTCCTCATAATACCAAGCAAAAACTTCATGATATTTATCAAATAATAATTTGAAATTATCATGTTTGATAGGTGAGAGTTCATAAGAGACAGTAATTGGTTGAGGATAAGATGGATTACCATATTCAATGTGAGTGGTTTTTTTGATAAGAATGACATTTCCATCTTTAAAATGATATGGTGCATTAGGTAAAGAAGAGATTGGATTAGCTTTATGATCAATTCTAGCAACAAATTTTTTTGAAAAAAGGGTTTTTATTTTTAAAATTCCCAAGTTTATGATGTTGCTAAGGAAGTTGAGGTTCTCAAGCATGATGTATTTTAAGAATAGCTTCATCACTAGGCAGGGTAGGAAGAGGACCATAATACTCAACATCTACTTTAAGATCTATAATTTGATTACCATGGTGATCATACTTATAATTTATTTGATGAACATTAGTTATTTTGGTATCTAGTGTAATATCAAGAGTAGAGGAAGGGGATGGATAATAAGGGATAAGAGTGTTATTGTTTTTAGTGATGGGAAAAGGTTGAAATGCAATGATTGGATTGATAGGTGGTAAAGGATATGTTAGAATTTATGAAGATGCAGAAGGTATTATTTCTCTACCACCCAAGGAGTATCAATAAGTGGAGAATTGTTAGAAGGCACATGACCCTTAGTATCTAAGTCATGATCCATAGAAATGGTATGCACATCTTGATTAAAAGCATGAATTTGGGCTAAGGTTTTCTAATAATGCTGGACATCCAAATCTCAAAATTAAATTTGGGACATTATATAATTATCATCATAGGTTGGAAAAATTGTACATGTTTGAGAGTTAGGGGGGAGTTTCAGAAGGTGAAATACTTATATTAATAAATGTACAAGGAGACATCATGAGATGATCTTGAAATAATTTGGCCACTCCAAAATAATTGGAAGTGAAGGCAACTTCTAGTATAGAAGGTTCCTAAGTATTACATGGAGGGGGAAAGTCAATAATCTCATCAATAAGAGGAATAGTATTGTCTCTTAGTAATAAATAAGGAAGAAATTAGTAAAAAATGCAGTGAGCTAGATTGGTATTATTACAAGTATGTTTCAAATCATTGGGTTCATCATCATCAAAATATACAAGTGTAACTTATAAATCAAGATTCATGTTGATGAGCTCGAGTAAAGGAGTACTATTGATCTTAAGAATTATGGGAATATGATATTATGATTTGGGATTAGGAATTTGAATACTCCATGGGTTTAGATCAGCTTCAGGCTTATATAATTTTCCATTATGTAAGAATTTAATGCATTGGCTACTGGAAGAAGCAATGACCCTCATTCTATGAGTCCATGGGTGACCAAGGAGTATGTTATAAAATAAGGGTAAATAAAAGACCATAAGTTTAGTTTGAAATATTTTAGGTCTAATGGTTAATGGGAGCCAAATACACCCAAGTGTCTTTTGATTTGTCTTATCAAAACCATAATAGGTAAGACAAGCTTGCTTAATATGATCTTTGTTACAACCAAGTTGTTGGATAAGCCAAAAATGTGTCACATTAATACCAAATCCTTCATCAACTAGAAATTTATGGATAAGGGTGGAATGAATGTTTCTTTTAATGAAAAGTGGTGGATCATCAGCCCAAAAATGAATTTCATCATTAATCATGTATTCTTCAAGAAATTCAATGGAAGGCTTGGAAGAAGGACACATAGTTTCAATGGTATTGATGTTGGTAGGTTGAGATTAAATAGGAAGTGGATATTGATCGATAGAAGATGGATCTTCAATTTCTTGAAGTTATTTCATAAATAATTTATGATGATAGGGTGAAGTAAAAACCAACTCCATAAGTAGAATCTTACAAGGCATAGAGTTGAGTTCTTCAAGAAAGTTCCAATGAGATTTAGAAGAACCAGCATGAGGTTTAGGAGGTAAAGTAGATTTTGAAGGAATAGATGTGGTCAAAGGATCAAAAGGAGGAGGTTTTTCTTTGTGGGATTCTAAATAAATAATATTAGTTGTCATATCATTAAGAAGTTATTCTTATAAATATGGATTTTTTAGCTTGGAAACAGGATCTTTATAAACTGACTTGAGATAATAATTGACCTTAAAAGTCTTAACATATTGATAATTATTGTAATATTGGTCATAATTGACATTAATGACATAAACATCCTTAGTGTTTGGTTGATTTTTGGTTGTAGAAAAAATATTTTTGATTATTTGAGGTAGAAGCTTTGGAATCTTGTCACTTTTGAGAAGCAGTGGTGTACTATTGACGATGAAGGTTGATCATAGATTCATGATTAAAGGAATCACCAAGAATATAGGAGAAAAAAAATTTAGTGAAGACTCTACAATATTCATGGTAATGACCAATGTTATCATGGAACCAACAAAATAGATTAGGGTCATACCACTTGGGAGGATTATTAGGATAAATGAAAGGTTTAGAAGGCAGTAAAAATTATTTCATTTGCTAAACTAAGAGAGTTGTATGAGAAGGTGAAGGAATATTAGCCTTAGCAACTCTTAGTTTGGTTTGTGGAGTATTAATAGTGATAACATTGGTAGATTTTTGAAAATAACCTAATAAAAGTTTAAGATTAGGTTTGAATTGCTTCATAAGAAAGTATGGATGTTTATCTTAGTCAAGAGCTTCATTAAGTGTTTGTGGAGCAAAGGTTTAAACCTTTTATTAAAGATAAGGACTCAAAGTAGTGATAATATTTTAAAAATTTTATCATCAATCATGTTATGGTCAACTTTATGGGCCAATGATTTCCATCTTTTGATAAAATCATGGCCTAATTCAGTAGGAGATTGCTTAGCATTGATGAAGTGGCTAATATAATTTTTAGGAATATCATTGTGTTGAAACTCTTTAACTAAGGGATTAACCAAATATTCAAGTTTCCAAATAGAATTTTGGGGTAACTATTTATACCATTCTAATACATCACCAGTAAAGGTTTTGACTAGGAGTTTAGTTATGGCAAAAGTATTAGTTTGGATCCTCTCTTTATAAAGATTGCCAAAGGCTTTAATAAATGAGGTGGGATATTTAGTCCCATCATAATTTATGGTTGGATAGATGTTTCTAATATCAATGGACACAATTAAGTAATATAAAGTCTCATTTTCAATAGTTTGAATCATCTTGTTATTCATGATGGGTTGAGGAAGAACATTTCCTGAGGTATCTCGAAGAGGTGGAAGACTGTAATTTGGATTAGCTTGAGGATGGATAGTTAGAGGTTGATTAGTAATTTAATTAAATTTTGTTGAAGTTTCATCATTTTATTAGTGTTATAGTTTTGCATTATGTTCATTTGTTGCATAAATTGGGTAAGAAGTTGGGTTGTATCACTAGGTGAGCTGGTGTTGGTAGGAGAATTCCATGAATTGATGTTAGGGGGAGAGTTACTAGAAGGTGGATTATGAGTGTGATTATTGATTAAAATTATGTTAATTTATCCTACATTAATTTCAAGGTTTTAAATATGATAATCATATTGGTAGGTATAGAAAGGATTAGGTCTATCAACTTCATCTTGAGGTGTGATTTTCACCATGTTACAAGTGATAGATGTACAAGAAGAGGTGACCCAAGAGTGATGGTGCTCTTGGGAAGAAAAGAGAGGGAAAAATGAACATCCCATATATTATCTAAATTTATTCAATCTATCCAATAATATTTTGATAGGATACTTTATTATGATTGAAAATAAATGAACATAATGCTAATAAAGAAAGATAGTAAATTAGATTAGCAAATAAGGAAGGTAGAAAATAGTATAGGGTCAACTGGGTTGATATAGTAAAAATAATAGGGAATAAAAAGAGTATAGGGTTGAAAAATTTAAACTACCATAGTAATCAAAGGCTGGAAAAGTGTATAAGGTCAACTGAATCAACCAAGTACAATAGATAGGGAAAATCAAATAGTCTGTAATAGACTGTGTCAACTAAAATAACCTTGTGATGAGATAAGAATAATTTTTCAATTATTTACAAAATAATAAATAAAATTAAATAAAAAATCAATTATATCAATTATGGTGATCCAATTAAGGCACACAACATAAAAACCTTGTACCAATACTAGCCAATGCAAGCTTTTACAATACAACACACAATTGAGCAAAGAATAAGTAATCATCTTGTAAATAAAAAGTTAACTAGATGTTCAACCTAAATGTTATTATATTATTATAATGCACTTTTAAATGTGATGGGAAGTTGGTTTTAAGGAACTAGAAAGTAATCTAAGGATGTGTCAAGACATTTGGGTTGAAAGTGATTTGTATTATCAATGGTACAGGCTTGGTATTGGGGCCTACCCCCTCACTTCACACATCATGGTAATAAGGGTGTTGGGTTCTTAGAAAAAATATAACATTAATCACATGTTTATACTTCACTATAAAACCAAGTCATCTTCCCCCTTGGTGATTAAATCCAAGTAGGTAGGCCTTGGGTAGACAATTGTTAAAGTGCTTGTTTAAGATTTTATGATTTGGTCATGTGTGCATAAAATAGAAAAATATTGGAACTAAAGGGTAAATTAAAAACCACATAATTAGAATATGTGAACTATTATAATCATGCAAACAATAATAAATTAAAGTGTGAACTAATTACTAGCATATAAAGGTTAATTCCAACTTTGAAACATGATACAATGTCAATGTAGTTGATAATGTATACAAAAAATATAGAATAGGGTCAATAGTGACACATTTGTATTTTGGAATCAAAGGTATAAAATTTAACATGGTTAACAAATTCAACCTAGTTATCCAAATAGCACATAGAATACATAACTAGGTCGACAAGGTCAATCTAGTTGACTGTAAAGGGGCAACTTTAAAGACTATAAACTATGAAAGGAAAGATTGTAAGAAAAGAGAGAAATGATAAAAAGGAACCTTGGTGAGTCTTAATATGAAAATAAATGATATTTCTATTAGATAACCTTGATAAATTCCTAAAAATCCTATTAATAAGGTCAACTGGGTCGATCCAACTTTACATAAGCCTATTATTGAGTGCTTGAAATGTACAAGGTGGATTGGGTCAACCTAGGAGTCTGGACTAGATGTTTGAAAGTCTAGAAAATTTTACGAGGTTGACTGGGTTGATCCCTTAGCCTATACCTAAAAAATATCCTGCATAGAAAGAATAGAACATTTGAATGTGACTATGTTAAACCTATTCATAGAAGTTAAAATTGGGTCATTACAGTCGACCTAATATGGAAAATGTGGTAAAAATAATGAAAAATAAATGAATAAATCTTATAATTATTAGTTCACATTAGGTTCACCAAAATTTATGTAATCATAAATGCAACATGTCCATAAATCAATCTTGGATTGGAGAAGATAGAGCATATCTACACGTATGATTGGGAATACATTTGTTAAGCAAGAGCATGACCAATATGGGGATCTGATAGACCTAATTATGGGATCTCTTATCACAATACACATTTATAAGGAGGATTTCAAATCCTCCAATCTAACATAATCATGCAATAACCCTAAGGGGGTCCTAGGTTTTTATATTTCACCTATACCAATAACAAGAAAAGTAAATCTAATCTAGTGCTCACCAAAGATTGTGGCACAAAGTAAGGGGTTAGTAAACAATCAAAACATGTATAATAAAATATCAATTAAGCTAAGTATGAGCAAAACCATAATACATGGAATATGAAGATTAATATTATTCAAAGCCAATATTTATGCTACTTATATCCACTAAAGAGAAGAGAAAAGTTAGAGAATACTTACCAAAATGTGAACCCATCGAGACTCAATCTCTCCCTTGGCCAATGGGGATTTGAAATAATTTGTTGTGGTTTGTAAGGATAATTAATAAAGGCCAAAACATCCAAGACTTATCCATAAGAATACATTCTCCAAGTAGAAACCCTAAGCTAAGAATCCTCAAGTAGAATGGTGGAAGAGTAGATTGTAAATAAGTAAAGGAGAATAATAAATATTTACTGACTATTTAAATAATGATGAAATGATATTGTATTTATATGTGTATATTTCCCTAAACCTTTCTAAAAATGTTGGTCAATAGGGTCGACCCAATCGACCCTATATAATTTTGGATAATAATTCACTAGGTCATGAGCTAGGTCGGCCAAAGGATAACCTTATTCTTAAGTGAAAATATCCAAAAAAATAATAGGGTCAACCTAGTTGACCTAGTATAGCCAGCTAATAAAAATTGATTTAGGTGTGTAAAAGAAGGATGAAAAGAGGAAAAATATTGGAGGAGTGTGAAAGGGAGGAGTAATAGCTTAGGAAATGGTTTTTATGAGTTGGTTGGATTGTTAATATGTGGAAATAAGGGACAACAATCCTACAAAGAACCAATGGTATACCCACCCCTTTATTGGTGTACCCTTTAAGGCATGAACTTAGAGATATTGAATCTTGATGGGTTCTTGCAAGATATAATGTGTCAGTAATTGATAAAAGTTAAAAATATTATGTGTATACATATGTTTTATATTTTGTAGATGAATGTCAGTGATAGTGAATACTTTCTTACGTTTGTCCTCTCCTATTTACTTATTTATAGGTGGTTAATCATCCTTGTAGGTTACATAGTGTTATTTAATAGCCTTGTATATATGTAAAGTGTAATCCTTCATTAATGTCCTTGAGAGACCTATTGATCAACTACCTTAGATCATGTATCAATTTAATAGCCTCTATGTGAAACACTTATGTTTTGAGACTCTTTATTTGAGTAGTAAAACTGGGTTCATGTCCTAATTTAGATTCTTAGTGCATATTAGATAAGTTAATGATATAATTTAGTTTATCACCTCCTTAAGTATATTCTATTTCATGTTATCTTGCTCTCTTTTCCCTTGTAAGCTAGTAGTGTAATGTAGAGAGTATAACTGATATATCAAGGGGAGATGGCCCTATAATATTGAGATTCAATTCACATATTAGGCCACCCATATCCTAAGATTATCTCTATGTTATTCCAAATTTTGAAGGTTTGAGAAACCTTCATAAGGGTGAAAGTTTGAGTGATAACAGTTTTTGACTTGCCCAATGGGACACAGTTCCAAAGTGGTTAAAGAATTATTGGTGATTTATTTTGACATATCAACCTTTGGAGGATTTTCAAAAAACATAAATGATGATTACAAATGAATCTCATCTGGTTTAGGAAGCCCATATTCCTATAAATAATAAAATTGGTGTATATCCTTATTCATTTTATCAAAATGTAGCTTGTGTACCTTCATATCAAGCTAATTATGTTTATGGCTTCTCATCAAGTATCCCTCTAATATCATATCAATCTTATTTTGGTTCTTACCAGTAGCATGTTGATCCATATCCTCCTGATGAGTTATATCCATCCTATAATGATCCTACTCATTATCCACATGACTTTAGTTATCCACATGATCAACCTTGTTATCAACCTCATTGGTAGTTTTTTCATTCCTCTAATCATCCTTGTCAAAGTTATGTTTCCCCTAGTTCATATAGTCATACTACTACTTCATCAGTATTGAATCTCAAACCAACCATGCTAAATAATGAAATTATCATGAGAGATAGTGATAGAGAAGTGAAGCTTAGTCAATTTGTCCCTATCCACCTCATTTAAAATCTAAGAGACATATTACCACTTCCAAGGAGTAAGTGGGAAGCTTTTGAGAAAGAAAACTAGCATGCCATAACCAATGAGATGTTTGACGTAAGAGACTTGATTCAATGCATGGAAAATAGGTTTTAAAGATGGTAAAAGTTAAAAATCCAATATAATCAACTTAAAATACCTTCTCCTACTCCATTTCAATCTTATTGTATTCTTAATTTACTTCAACTTACAACAATACATCAAAGAAATCTTAATTTTATGAGAGCTTCACTCATCCTTCCTCAAGCTCAATCTACCCTTCTTGAAGAGCCTTCCCTCATGCCCATCCAAAATCAAAAAGAATATTAGTCTCCAAGATAGCTTTTACTATTATCAAATCTTGTATCCACCCCTTAAGTTACGATGCATCTTCTAGAGGAGGACCCTAATTCCAAGGTTCCAATTTGGAAATAAATGGTTGAGTCATGGGGAAATAAGAATGAACCTTGCCTAGATCAAATGAAATAAGAATTTTTTAAGGCCATACCAAATGAATTCCCAAGTTATAAAGATACCCTTCATGGATAATCTCAAGACCAAGAGGGAGAAACAATGTTAGAAGTCAATCCAAGGGGGTTATCAAGCTTCCAAAATCTTTCATCTACTCCTCAAGTCTTAGTTACTTATGAGTCTCAAATCATGTTGGAGGTTAATAAGTTGATTATTGAGTGGAATAAATAAAATTATAATTCTTTCCTCCTTCCCTAAGATCTACTCCAAGAATTCTTTAATAAGCCTAAACTCAAAATCCCAAATTGGAAGGGCACTCTTTCAAGTCTCAAACTAGCCAATGAAATCTATTTCCCTTTCACCCTCTCCTTTTGTCAAAGAGAACCTACTACTTTGAAGGTAGAAGATGAACATCCAATCATAAATGAGAGTTTTTTAAGCAAGATGGAGAAATTAGTTATCCTTGAGAGGATTGATGAGGTTTAAGCTATAAATGACACTGAAGATACCTAGAATGAAGATGTTGTGAGTGAATATGATGAATAATTCATCACTAGTAGTCCTCTCCATGAGAGAAAAGAAATAAAATCAAACTTGGAGTTTGAAAATCATGATGAATTAACTCTCTCTTAGATAGATAAGCTTCCATTCTTCATGTAGGAATAAGAAGATCAATCTAGTCCTCATAAATTGAGCCTTGATGAAGAGAAAGGTGACTATGTAGTAATTGAGTAGGTTGTAGAAAAACATGAGGTAGTTTTTATTTATGATACATTACCTATTATCTTTTTTAAATCTCATGATCAAAAGATATAAATTAAAGAATACATTTTACAGCCTTTTCATATAAATTAGAGAAAACATCTTATAGCCTTGTTATAGAAATTAATATGTTTACATTGGAGGCATATTTGATGATGATTCACTTGATAGTGTACCCATTAAGTGTGCAATAAATAATCATGGTCCATAAAATGTTAAAATCAAAGGGAATCTTGTTTTAAAGTATGTCTCATCTGATGGAGAAAGTGATCTAAGAATCTTTCATTTTGATCTTGGAGGAGGATTCTTTCCAACTTAGTTGTACATGGTATTTGTTTGTTTTGTTTTCCATAAGTGATTATAGCACAATGTGTGTCTTTTTTAATCTATTTTCCTTTGCTTTGTATGTTATTCTTTTATTGTTGTGTGTTTATATGTCAAGTCACCTATCTTGTATTGGCCAATAGTTTGTAATCAGTTTTCAAGGTCTGATCATGTTTGTTTTAGAGTGAAAGAGACTCCATAAGCCCAAAAAACTTACAAGTCTACTGGTCCATTAGCATAACATGCATGCTATCTAGATGATTCACCAAATATGTTGACAAATGTTACCTTCTAGGTCAAATTGTCATCCCTATATTTCAAAACTTAATATTTTCAAGTTATTTCAAGGTTAAATGAGGTATTATGAAGTCTTTTGGAGAGTTTAATGTAAATTTGACAAGTTTAAATTATTGGTTTTATGTGGGTTTATGCTTATATATATTTATTATGACATAATAAAATATTTTTGAAGGTGTCAAATATTTTTAAAGTCTTTTTTATGTCATTTAACATATTTCATGGTCATGTCACCACCTTCCCTAGTTCGTACAATCGTCAAAAGAATGTCATTTTCTTCTCTACTATTGTAAGCCTTTTGAAAGGTGTCTTGATTAGTTTATAACACTAAAAGGAGATGAGAACCATGGTTTTAAAAGTGTGAAATATATAAAATGGACATTCAATCCTCCTTTATATCCATCTAATGTCAAAACTAGATTTGAAATGTAGGTATGGGTCCAGAGAGAGCCAAAACCATCATTTATCTTTTATTAATTTTCTTGGCAGTCTTGGAAGGCCAAATGGTTTTGTTTCAATCCATACAGAGGAAAGATAATGGTGATATAATATCTTATCATTATTCATCATGATGAGGAGCTTACCCATATGAACAATCTTTAAGATAAAGGGTCACTCTAAACCCTATTTTGGCCTCAAGAAAAACATGAGAGAGCATGATTTTTTGCTTAGAAATTAGTTTAAATTTTTCATGGGCTATGTTTATCTTAGGTAATGATGGAGGGGTAAGTATGCTTTAAATTTTTGGAGCTAGTTTTCACTTAGAATACATGTATGTTATGAATTATTATTAAGATTTTATGTCACTCATAAACTACTTATAGTCTACCCAAGAAACTTCAAACTTTGTTCAAATATCACATAACCAAAGGCACAGTGGAATATGGATGATGGATGTGATTTATATGTCACTCTAACTTAATCCTAATTTATTAATAAATATAAAAAGGTTTTGTTATTTATGAATGTCCCTCAGAAGACTAGGGACTGTAAACCCTTACAAACCTTCAATAAGGAGCTTGATGGTTGCCAATGACCCCTAAATAAATCAATATCTCCTTTTTGGATTTAAAAACCTATAGGATACATCTTAAAACTTTATAAGCACTCTTTTAACCAAAAATAATGGCATGTGTGATAGATAAAGTATGGAATTGGCCTAATTTGGCAAATTGTATAGCCTAAGTTAGGGTATAGTGACTTAATCATGGGCATGTGGAAGCTTGAATGCATGATAAGGGTATCTTAAAACCATGACTAAGATGATATAAGGTTGTGATTAATATTTTATAATCATTAATGGATGACTTATTTTTTGTATTCCATAACTCTATCTTACATACTTATGTATAGGTCTACTTGAGAAGGGAAGCTTACTCTCAATATATGAAGACAATGTGCAAAATTGCTATTAGATTTAGAGTTTGAATGAGTATGATATGTTTTAATATGTTTTAAAATAATTATGATACCTAATTATCTTTCTCATAATTCCATGAGACATATTAAAAATTATTCATATAAAGGTGCATGCAGACCTACAAGTTTGCATCCCTATAGGTCCACACTTATGATCAAGAATATCATAATATTGTAAAATGAAGTAGTAATGATATTTAAAAACATCCAATACTTCATTAAATCATGGAAATATTCACATGTACTTCAGTCACTTACCAAGATAAATTAATGGTTTCAACAAAGTGAGATACATAGACATATAATCTTGAGAATCATGCACAAGCCTAATGAAAGATTCCAAGTCTACCTCTAAGAGTCTAAGGATAGTATGTGGTTTATGTTTTGAGATTGTATTTAATAATATTGTGAATATGGTGAAATTTAATAATCCTTATGAAGGATCAGTGGTCATGAATATCAAACCATACTAAATATTCAATCTCAATCATCCTTAAGAAGAATATAGGCCTACTCATATATTTAAATAGGTTTGAGAGTGTCTTAGTTATGAAAATAATGTATTAAAATGAGGCATAATTTTCAAACACATTTGATTAACTTTTAAAATATCTTCATGATGCTAGGATAGCTCTTATTGGAAAATACATGCCCCTAGATCAAGGTGATGAGGGTCTTGAAATCCAATGTTACCTACATACCTTCTAAGGCCTAGATGAGGGAAAAGAAATGATAATGGTAGATGGATGTTCTAAGAAGGCTTGTATAGGATCAATAAATAACATGATTCAAATTTCAATAATATAAAATATCATCAAGGTGTGCAAGAGGCCTAAAAGGAAGGTTCAATTCTAAAGTGACAACAAATAGGCCTAAAAAGAGGATCTATAAACTTGCATGTGCTAAACAATGGAGAAGTGTGTAGGTTTGTTTTGATATTATGATAAAAAAGGTTGTAAAGGGGTAGGTTTGAATTTTAAATGAATTAAAATTAGTTTAAAAATTTAAATTACCAATAACCTAGTTAAGGAAGGCTAAGTTTCAAAGCTAAACATGTAAGGATTCTTATCTCATCACCTACAACCATACCATAAATAATGATGACACAATCAAGCCTATTGAAAACATAAGAGTGAATTTGTGAATCAAGGTGAGATATCAAGTGATTATATGAGTGTATGAGTAATGTAAGGTCAAGGAGACCTAAAGAGGATCAAAAGATATCAATGAATCAAATTTACTATGAGCACTATAATCACACAATTATTTATAAGAAGTTGGAGATGAGGTGTGTGTATAATAATAATGGAAGATTACATTTTTTAAAATTATAGTTGAAGTTTGGAATCTTCAAGTGTTTTAAAACATTTTAGATAATATCTTATAATTACTACAAGCTCATCTCAAACCTTCAAAAGTGGGAAAAAGACGAAACATAGTCAAGACAGTCATGCCTATATACCAAATACATCAAGAAAGCTTAAGAGAAATAAGTTTAAGTTTAAAAAAATTCACAAGGATGTTAAAACCTATTCAAATCCTTCATACTATTAACCTTGTCTATTTAAGGCCAAGAAACTAATAAATACACCTACAACTGGTCTATGTATTATGAGGGTTGATTGAGCATAGTGTCTAAGGGGTCAAATGGATTTATTAGAGAAAATTCAGGTCTTAAATGAGTATAAATAATTGAGATCCATACTCATAAGGTTTATAGAGATCTTAGAAGATCTTAGTTAGAGTGAAAAGGACCAAATGTACCATATAGGGTCAAGAGCATAGTTTTGCTCACAAACCCTAAACCTCAATCAAAGATGTTATAGAGGATATTGAGGGCATAAATTATTATGAATATAATTTTATAAGGTTAATAATGATGTTTAAAACCTCACAAAGGTGTTATAACTCAAAAACAAATTTCAAAGTGCTATTTCCAACTCAGTTTCTCCTCTAGACCTCACACATGCATTCTTCCTAGCCTGAGAGTCACAAAATTTTGCTCAAATATTACATGAAAATATGCATGATATGGAATGGTCTTGTATGGGGGGATTAATTAAACCTATACCCTTGATAAATATAGTGGAATAAGTTCATTAAATTCCCTATCCTTTATGAATAATTGTTAAGAAATTAGGCTACTCACAGGTTGTTCAAGACCTCAAGAGGAGTTCGATGGGAGAGATAAAGATAAGTATTCCATGAAAAAATTTATTTTATCTTATGATCACCTAAAAATCATTATAGACTAATGGGATTACCTCACCATGAGATTTATCTTTACCTAAAATTGTATGGATGGGATTAGATGTGTTTTGCAAGGTTTTTAAGTGAAATCAATGTTTTTGAGCATGTGAACATAAAAGTACCATTGGATAGGTTTTTTTATGTTGTATTATACACCCTCAAGTCCAAAAATTCATTCATTTTCCATTTTAAGTATTCATACCAACCTATAATTGAAAGTAAGTAAGGTGGTGCCATTGAAGAAAGAGTTTGCCAATGGTAATTTCATGGTTTACCCACCTACACAAGGTTCTAAAATTTAAATTTTGAAATGGATCATGTTTAGAGGCTGAGTAAAGTGAATCAAATATTTTTTGTGGGTTTTACACATGTGATATAGGTTTGGAGTATAAACTTGATCTTTTAGGCCTAGAGGGATAATGGAGACCTAATTAGAGAGATAAAAAGGGCTAATAAGTGTACTTCCACTTAGATTCGGGTCCTAAAATTTATCATGGAGCTTTAAGGGGAAACTAGGTCCTTCAAAATATATTAAATTTTCCAAGATCCTCTATACATTCTTCTACACAAGGAGATTTACCTATTTTAAGGGTTACGAGTAATATGGAGAAAATGGAAGATATAAGTGCAAAATCATATCTTTTGAAGTGTTTGATGGCTTTAAGTGTCTTGTTTTAGGTCTAATATTATATAAAGAGGCCATCCATGGATGATATTTTTTTATTTAATTCAAAGTCAAGTTTTCACCTTCTATGCTAAGCTGGATAAAGAGAGTTCCAAACTCATCAACCAACCCAATCAATGCATGAAACTATTCAATAGACCTTGTTAGGCCAACCAATTATGTTCATTTCCACTTGGTGAGTAATAAGAAGTCAATATTTAATTTTCAAGAAGGATTTAAATGGTTTAAGGAGTCTTAAACAACCTTAAAGATACATTTCCTCTCTCCTATGCCAAGTCATGAAGAAAATGTCAAAGGAGATTCAAGATCCTTATAATATCCCCAGCTAATTAGAGAGATATCATAAATGATAGAATTTAAGGAGTCAATTTAATACTTGATTAGGAATTTAAGACCTATTTTCATGGAGAAGAATTATTCATCAAGGAGAACATGAAATTAAGGATATAGGTGCATGCAATCAAGGATATAGTCACAAGTATAGTGTTGAGGTATGTTCCTATTATTATGTTGAGGCATTGATTTTTTCATTAATTTCAAAGGTAATTGAGTATCATTGATGTCCTAAAGGTTCTCTTGTGGTAATTGATCATGATGGCTTAAGCATGATCTAGTAAGTCCTTGAGTTCTGCATAAGGTCTTGGTATAATGTTTTAATGTGATAAGATTATGATCAATGTTACTTTGTATTGATATGAGAGATCATTAGAAAGAGATTACTTGTTTTGAGAATGTCATTTTTGACCAAGTTCATAAGAATCAAGTCTTTGTGGATAAGGTGTATTATGAAGCCTAGTCTTATCTTGGTGAAGGCATGAATAGTGAAGCTTGGTGAAGTGAGTGATCTGAGGCTTGTGAGAAGATATGTGGTAGTGATTAATCATGGTATAAGGTTGTTTGGCATGAGAGATAGAGAGAGATAATTTTAAGATAACTAACATATTTTTTCTTCATGTCTTATATGATTAAGAAGGCTAGTTCAGTCTTGGCAAGAGACCTATATGGTTTGAGAAGTATTCATCAAAGGATAATGATTGGACATATTTTGGATTCTATCTTAGATATTTGTAGATGAGTTATGATCTACATAAGGTGTTTTGAAGATCTCAAAGTGGTATGGTGCCTAGGAGGTTTATTTGATATACTAGTTCTTGAGTATAGATATGGCTTATAGAGGTATGATAATGATGATATGGATGTGTATGGAATTTAAATTATGAAATATAGTGTTAAACCATGAGATAAAGATGTAGATTTAGTCATATGACTCTTAGAGTGAGCCAAAGGGGTAAATTATTCATTGGTGGTCTTCTCATGGACCTTGTCTTAAGACCCTAAGTGGCATGATGAGGCATCATGATCAAGTTTAGATTATTATGAGCTCATGTGATCATTTTTTAAGGTCTGAGATGATATTTAAAGTGTGATGGTGAATTTTTAGGTCTTGAGTTGAATAAAAAAGCATAAAAAGTGGATTTGGGATCTTTGGTGTGCTAGAATGAGGTATTACAGACCCGAGAAGGATTTTCTCATGCTTGTTGGCACGTGTTATTATTTAATTAAAAGATAATATCTTAAGTAGATATGTAAAATGGACCAAAAAAATATTTATAAGCATTAGGATTTGTATTTAGGGGTAGATTTTTATGAACAAATGTTAAGAATGAAAACCCATCTAAAACCCTCATAATGACCTGATATAGAATATCTTGATGAAAATGGATCAAAATGGATTGAATAACATATTTTGATGTTTTTATCATTTATTTTACTCTTCTAGGTACCTCTAGGTGGCATTGGTTTGTCAAGTGAGTGAGTGGACCCCATAGAAAAGTTCTTGTTTCTTACAAATTTGGTATAGAAAATAGAGTTGACCAAGTCAATGAATGAAAATCATTGGAGGAATAATTTTGATACTTATTTTTTATTCCCATGGTGGTTTATTGGTAGGTTATATACTTCAAAAATGATAAACTAGTCATGGAAGTTGACCTATCACTAAAAACCTAGTGAGGAAGATAGGGAGAAAAACTAGGTAGAAGTGGGAATGAGATTAGGGAAGTTTTGTCATGGACTAGGGTTAAATCTAATTGAATAAAAATGTTTTTAAATACTTCAACACATGTATATATTTCTTATATGTTTTGGATGTTAATGAAAATGCTGAAAATGTTGTTCACAAGATGACCTATCTGGTGAAGATAAGACAATGAAGATGTAAAGTTGAGAGATTGGTCTGCAAGACCAATATTGTCATTAAACCATGATATATTTATATTTTATAGTTACCGAATGATCCCATAGGATCATCCACATGCATCATGAGCTCCTAAAATTTCCCACATAGGTGCTTAAAGTCACAATCACCATGACTGGTCCTCAAGATGGAGTGATAGTTCTGGGTATGTAAGATGGAGTGATGAGTTTGAGACATTATAACATGATTTAATGTATATAGTGAGAATTATTATGTTTTTTAGGATATATATTAACTATACATACTTTATATAATGTTGAGATTTAGTATAATAAGTTCAAATATTAATTCCAAAATGGCTTGTCTGACTGAGCAAAGACTGTGAAAGAGAAGGTCAATAAATTAGTTTTTAAGACAAATAGTTACCACTATAAATTGTGATATATATGATGGATTATATTATATATGTCACATAAGAACTATAAATTTGCATTATATGTCTTTGAAGTGTGCTTATAAGAGCTGAAGACAACATTCATTAGGACTATGTCTTTGAGCATTTAGGTAGTTTTGTGTGTGTTAGTAATATTGATGTTCTTGAGTCATTATGCTTAGTTTGAAAGGGTAAAAATCATTTTATGATGTTATATATATTCCATTGGATATTATACATTCATCTTGAGTTTTGGAAAGTGACTATACTGATGTTTAAGGTCAAATTACTAATGATTGGGGTTTGAGTTTTTTGGTAGTTTTGAGTGAGATTTTTTATGAGGTGGTCCTAAGTATTTAGATTCTAATTGATGGATTATTATGAGTTTTATTATTAATCTAATATCATGAATTTTTCATCCATATGTTTATTTTTCCTATAATGTATTTCTATTTGTCATTGAGCTTCATCTTTAAAGATAATCTTTTTGGGGTAATTAGGCCTAATAGGGATTTAAGGTCTAATGGTGATTTTAAAGTGTGAGTGAAGGATTTGTGACTTATTAAGCATGGAATATGTTATTTTAGGTTTCCATATAAGTTTTTTAAATGTTTTATTTCCTTGGTGAGGGCCATTTGGAACATATAGGTTTAAGTCGTTACGTGGAAAGGATAGACCTAATTATAATTAGGTCTCTAGTAGGCCTAAGAGGAGAAGGTGGTATAAGTGAGTTTATATAACCTATTGGTGATCCTATTTTGATTTATTATTGTGTATAACATGTCATAATAAATGTTTTTCATTTACCCTAATGGATTAATGTCTTGACCAACCAAGAGTGTGAGTGAGCTAGTGATTTGTATTTATACAAGGTCTAACTAGCCTAATTGTGGGTTGTATAAAAGACCTTTGAGAAAATAAGAGGGTATATTGTGAAGTATTAAGAGGTTTTATAGGAAATTAAAATAGGTGAGATAGACTATGATGAACATATAATAGAGTTTTTGCAAGTGGATATCAATTTTAGTTGACCTAATAAGCCTAGTAAGAGGCATATTGAGTGAGGAAGCCTAATAGGGAATTTGAGAGAGATAGAAGAGTGTGAAGATAAAAATAAGGTTATAATAATTATTTGAGTGATAAAAATGTGTCCAAAGGTGATCATAGGTTCCAAGTGGTTGATTTTATTCTTACTCACCTAGGGGGTTTGTGCCTCCTTGAAAGTTGGTTCTTCCTAAAGGCCTCGTTGAGTTTATTCTTGACTAGTGAGGGGTTGGTGTTCCTTGTGGGGTTAGTGCCCCACTAAATATTAATTAATTATATGAATGTATTTCAAGTTGTATTTTAGTGGGTATGTGTATGCTTATTTATGCATTGGTTTATTTATGTGTTTGAATTAATGCTTCATGAATGATAAGTGAAATTAAATTACTATTTTAAGGGCATTGATTCACCCCCCCCAATGGTTGTGCTTCCAATAATTGGTATTAGATTTGTTCCTTTGAGAGAGACTTAATATCCTAAAGGTGATCTTAAGAAGGACAAACTTGAGTTATGATAATGACAATGCTTATCATGTTTGTAATGATGGTCTACCAAAGAATGATGGTACTGGTAGAATTGACTAAGAAATAGAAGGATGACAAGATGTGTGATGATCAACTCATCAATCAAGGTGAGTTATGTGTAAAACATGAGTCAGATCTGAAAGAATGTCAAAAAAATTATTTTGATACCTCAAAAGGATTATGTAGAATCCAAGTCTAAGGTCAAGCCTAAATTGACCGTCAAGTCTTGAGAAGATATATGTGGTGTAAAGTGAAAAGTTGTTCAATATGGTTGGTCATCAAGTGCTCTTGAGAGAAAGCATCAACTTAGGGGGATCTTTTTATTCTTTGTTTATTTTTTGGGCCAAGGTTTAGATAATATTTTATTGGAGGTGTGATTTAAAGAGATAGGTTATAAACTATTTATATGATGAATTGATCAAACTAGTCACATTTAAGTTCCTAGAGTAGGTAAGAAGGTATATAGAGACAAAAACATATTAGATGTTGTTGATTTTACCTTATGAGCATGATCAATGGTGGACAAGGGTAAGTAACAGAGTTATTTATTCATCATAAACATTGAATGATTTTGTCATATGCATTCTAAATATTACCTTAAGGTCATAAAGATCAAGTATATATGATTTGTATAGTTAGTTTGGGTGATGATGCAGGTGTGTGAGCATATGACATGAATGGCATGTAATGAGGGTTTAAATAATCCATATGATAGCAAGACCTATAAGATATTTCATTAAGTGAATGAAATTGTAAAGACTTATGAATTTCAATGAATACCAGATGGAGTGTCTTGAAATGAATCATGATAAATTGAAGTGATCTAGGTGCTCAATAAAAGTTATACAGTGCTTTTCTTGTCTTAACAGTCAAGTAAAACATAGATTGGTCTACAGAACCAATGTGAACATTAGAGATAATTTTTCTATGAGAAAAAAGATAATATAAGGATAATTAAAGAGTAGGTTAACATGATATATGTTCCTTAAGGAAGATCACATAGTTATTATCTTGAAAATTATAATGAAACCATGAAAAACTAGTGAGTATAAGGTGATTGCATAGTTAGTTTTTTTGAGTCATTACCATGTACAGATGATTAATCTTGGTTAATGTCAAGGTGACATTAAGATCATGTAATACATGTGGATAATGTATTATATCCTTTAAAATTTATTTAAAGTTAAATATTGATCATAGTACTCTTACTTAGAGGTCTGATATGTCATATCAGTCTTGACAGAGTTTGATGAATGTTAAATGTAGAGGTACTTAATGGTCTTTGTCATGAAGAATGTTTAACAAAGTTATACCATAAAGAATGAGCTCTCACAGACCTAATTAATAGTTTGCTACATGGAATTTGTTATGAACTAGTCTAAGCCATGATGTATTTTGAAACATAAAAGGGATAAATTGATACATGAAGAATCTTTTGATATGACATATGGATGACTAAGTTTGTTTCTTTAGAACAATTCTAGTTGATTGTAGATAGTCCTAATGTGTTTAGGCATTTATGAGATCTAATTAAATATGGTTATCATTACTAAGAATATGATTTGTTAAAGGGGGATTTCCTTCTTCATTTGTTTCCAAATATCAAACAAGTAGAGTGGTGTTCATGTATTTGAGGTATGTATAATGTTAAGGGGAGTATGGTTGAGTACTTATATGAGTTGATTTCATGTTTGGTTGATCAGAGGAAGATTTATCTTATTTGAGGAGAAATCATGTTTCATGTCTAAGGATTAGATGCTAGTATTTTCATACATGACCCTTTGTCATTAATGTCAAAGGGTGAGAAATGCTAGATTGGGAGAAAGACTAGTTTGGGGGAGATCTAGCTTAAGGAGATGAGAATGATATGCTTTGTTAGAATATTTTCCATCACTGACAAAAGGGGGAGATTGTTGAGGTATGATCCTATCATTATGTTGAAACATTGATGTTTTCATTGATTTCCAAGGTAATTGAGTATCATTGATGTCCCAAAGGTGCTCTTATGAATATGCATAGTAAGATATCATGATGGCTTAATCATGATATAGTAAGTCCTTGAGTTCTTCATAACGTCTTGGAAAAATGTTGTGATGTGACAATCTTATGAGTAATGTTTATTTATATTGATATGAGAGATCATAAGAAAGATAATACTTGTTGTGATAAGGTCTTTGTTAACCAAGTTCATAAGAATCAAGTCTTTGTGGATAAGATGTATTGTTAAGCCTAGACTTGTCTTAGTGAAGGCATGAATAGTGAATCTTGGTGAAGTGAATGAGTTGAGGATTTTTAGAAGATATGTGGTAGTGATTGATCATGGTATAAGGTTGTTTGAAATGAGAGAGAGAGAGAGAGAGAGAGAGAGAGAGAGAGAGAGAGAGAGAGAGAGAGAGAGAGAGAGAGAGAGAGAGAGAGAGAGAGAGAGAGAGAGAGAGAACTTGAAGAAAACTAATGTCTTTTGTCTTCAAGTCCTGTGTGTTCAAAAAGGCTAGTTCAGTCTTGGCAAGAGACCTATATGGTTTGAGAAGTCTTGGTCAAATGAGAATAATGGGACATGTTTTGTATTCTATATTATATGTTTGTATATGATTTATGAGCTAAAAAAAGTGTCTTGAAGATCTCAAAGTGGTATGGTGCCTAGTAGGTCTATTTGATGGACTAGTTCTTGAGCATGAATATGGCTTGTAGAGGTATGATAATGATGATATAGATGTGTATGGACTTGAAATTATGAAATACAATATTAGAGAATGAGAGAAATATGTAGAGTTAGTCACATTACTCTTAGAGTGAGCCAAAGGGGTAAGTTATTCATTGGTGGTCTTCTAATGGACCTTGTCTTAAGACCCTAGGTGACATGTTGAGGCATCATGATTAAGTTTGGAGTGTTTTGAGCTCATTTGAGCATGATTTTAGGTCTAACATGTTTTTTCAAGTGTGATGGTGAAGTTTTAGGTCTTTATTTGAAGAATAAATCATAAAAAGTTGATTTTAGGTCTCTTGTGTGCTAAAATGAGGTGTATTAATAATGATTTTCAAGCTTTAGGATTTGGATTCAGGGGTAGAGATTTATGAACAAATGTTAAGAATGAAAACTAGTCTAAAACCCTCATAGTAAATTGATATACAAGATCTTGATGTAAATTTCTTAGAATGAATTGAATGACCTAGTTTGATGTTTGGATCATGGAGTGGACTCTTCCATATACCTCGAAGTGGCATTGGTTTGTCAGGTTAGTGAGTGAACCCCATAAAAAAGTGTTTATTTCTCAAAAATTTGGTATAGAATATAGAGTTGACCAAGTTAATGAATTAAAACAATTATATTAATAATTTTGAGACTTATATCTTATGACCATGGTGGTTTTTGAGTAGGTTTATCTGACCTAATGCTAAACTGGTTATGGAAGTTGACCTATCACTAAAAAGCCTAGTGAGGAAGACAGTGAGAAAAACCAAACAAAAGTGGGAATGAGATTAGGGACCTATTTTAATATATTAAGGTTGAATAAAATTATACAAAAATGTTTTTTAGGACTGATAACACTTGACCTTTTTGTCTATATTTTTTAGAGGTCAATGAAAATGTTGAAAATGTTGCTCACAAGATGACCTATCTAATAGAGATGAGATAGTAAAGATGTAAAGTTGAGAGATTGGTCAAAAAGACAATTATTATCACTAGAACATGATATATTTCTATATTATATTTAACTAATGATCTCATAGGATCATTCACATGCATCATTAATTCCTAAAAATTACCACATTGGTGTTAAAAGTCATAATCACCATGACTGGTCCTCAAGACAGAATGGTAGTTCTGCATATGCAAGATGGAGTGATGAGTTTGATATGTTATATCATGAGTTAATATATATATTACACATGATTTTTTTTGTGGTGTATTAACTATACATGATTTATATAAGGTTGATAATTAGTATAAGAAGTTGAAATAATGAAGCCAAAATGGCTTGTCTGACTGAGTAAGGACTATGAAAGTGAAGGTTAATAAATTATTTTGTAAGACAAATAATTGCCACTATAACTTATTATATATCTAATGGATTATATTATATAGGTAACATAGTAACTATTAATGTTCATGATATCTCTTTGAAGTGTCCTTATAGGAGCTAAAGACAACATTCATCAGGGTTGTGTTTTTGAGCATTCAAGCAGTTTTTTGTGTGTTAGTAAGATTAATGTTCTTGAGTCATTATTATTAGTTTAGAAGTGTACCAATAATTTTATTATGATATAAATATTACATGGGATATTATATATACATATGAAGTGTTTTAAAGTTCCTATACTGATGTTTAAGGTTAAATTGCTAATGACTAGGTTTTGAGCTTTCTGGCAGTTCTAAGTGAGATTTTTTATGAGGTGTTCTTGAGTCTATGGAATCTAATTCATGTATTTTAATTATTTTTATGATAATACTAAGGATATGAAGTTTCCATACATATTTTTATTATTCTTATAATGTATTTCTATAGGTTATTTGAGCTTCATCTTTGAAGATAGTGTTTTTGGGGTAATTAGGCCTAATAGGTCTTTAAGGTCTAATGATGATTTCAAGGTGTGAGTGAAGGGTTTGTGAATTATTGATAATGTAGGAGATTATTTGAGTTTTATATATAATTTTTTAAAAGGTTTTAGTTCCTTTGGGAGGGACATCTATACCGTAGAATTTCAAGTTGTTCTACGGAAATGATAAACCTAATTATAGTTAGGTCTCTAATAGGCCTAAGAAGAGAAGGTGGTCCAAGTGAGTTTAGAAAACATAATGGTGATAATATTTTGATTTATTATTGTGTATAAAATGTCCTAAGACATTTTTATGATTATTTTTAATGAGTTAATGTCTTGGTTGACCAAGAGTGTAAGTGATCTAGTGATTTGTATTTATACAAGGCCTAATTGGCCTAATTATGAGTTGTAGAAGAAACCTTTGAATGAATAAGAGGGAAGATTATGAAGGATTATGAGGTCTTATATACCATTAAAATATGGAATAGATACTATGATGAACATATAATAGAGTTGGTACATGTGGATATTAGGATTATTTGACCTAATAAGCCTGGTAAGAGGCATATTGAGCAAGGAAGCTTAATAGGTTGTTTGAGAGAGATAAAAGAGTGTGAAGAGGAAAAAAGGTGATAATAATAATTTGAGTGATAAAAAAGTGTCAAAAGGTGATCAGAGGTTCTAGGTCATTTATTTGGTGCTAAGTCACCTAGGGGGTATGTGCCTCCTTGCAAGTTGGTTCTTGTTAAAGGCCTAGTTGAGTTGGTACTTTAATAGTGAGGGGTCAGTACTCTTTGTGGGGTTGGTGCCTCACTAAATATTTATTAATCACTTATAATAATATATTCCAAGCTATGTTTTAGTGGATTTTATCCCCCATGAGGGTTCCCCACATATTGTTTATGATGTTTATACAAATTCTTATTTATACATTGGTTCATGTATGTGTTTGAATGAATGCTTGATGAATGATAAGTAAAATTGAATGATTATTTTAAGGTAATTGATTCACCCCCCCCCCAACTCTTAATGGTTGTGTTTCCAACATACGATTCAAAATCTAGGAATAAATTCCCATGATTTATTAAAGCCTTCCAAACAAGTCTACTTATATCTTCTATGCCTTTTTTCCAAAGAGGAAAAAGATAAAATCTAAGAGGTATTACGTAGGAGTTTAAGGATTACCAAGTGGATAACTCATCCTTAGTGTTGGTCTACTTGGTATCTCTCTCTCCTTTCTCACTTTATCTTTTAGTATGCATATTTTTTGAATGTCTAAGGATCCTTAACCTGAGTTGTGGTGAGGCCTTACTAATAAGAACACTTGTACTTGGCTCTTTGAATTGAATAAGACTGAGTTTTAACCTTCTCAATGCTTGTGATTAGTGTATTATTTATGGTTTATAAATGAATGTCAGTGATAGTGAATGCTTCCTTACATTTTTACTCTCTTATTTACCTATTTTTAGGTGGTTAATCATCCTTGTAGGTTACATAGTGTGATTTAATATCCTTGTATGTATGGTCAATGTAATCCTTCATTAGTGTCTTTGACATACCTATTGATCAACTAATTTAGACTATGCATCAAGTTAATAGCCTTTATGTGAAACACTTATGTTTGGAAACTCTTTATTTTAGTAGTGTAACTTTAGGTTCATGTCATAATTCATATTTTTAGTGCATATTAAAAAGGCGAAGGAGATATTTTAGTGTATCACCTCCTTAGGTAGATTTTATTTCATGCTATTATCCTCTCTTTTTCCTTGAAATCTAGTAGTTTAGTGTAGAGAGTCTAATTAATACAGCAATGGTTCTATCCCTATAATCTAGAGATTTAATCCACCTATTAGGCCACCCATTTCCTAAGATTATATCCATGTTATTCTAAACCTTTAAGGCTTGAGTAACCTTCACATGGGTGTAATTTTAAGCATAAAAAAACACTTAGTGTTTAATTCATATTCAAGGGTTGAATAAAAACCATAAACCCAAAAAAAATAAAAAATTCTAGTAGCATCCTTGATACAACCCAATGCCATAAAATAAACAATGTTTTGAAAAATGTACACAAACAACACAATGAAATGTGACATTAAACTCATCCTCATTCAAATTTCTCACCATGCTCTTTGCTCAAATAAGAAATACTAAATACACCCCTTGCTTGGAGAAACATAGTCTATTTTACCTCACTTTTTACACAATAAAGAGTACATTCTCTTATTTTTATTGCTCACATCTATATACACATAATATTTTCAAACTTTATCAATTATTGACACTCTCTATCTTATAGGAGCCCATCAAGTCTCAATATCTTTGAGTGCATGCCTTAAGGGGTACATCAAGAAATGGGTGGGAAAACCATTGGTTCTTCATAGACTTTTTATCCCTTATTACCAGTTGTTATTTATACACCCATCTCTTAAAACCATACCCTAAGCTTTGCCTCTTGTTTTCAACTTTCTTCTAGTAATTTACCACATTCATTATCCCTTCCCTAACCTAAAACCATTTTTGATGGTTTTCATTACATAGTAGGCCCCATTGACCTTGTACTCTTATTGATAAAACTTATTAGGCTCTAGGTCAGCCCTTGGCCAACTTAGTCTATGACCTAATTTGTTTTTGTCAATACTGATAATAGGTTGACTTGGTTGACCTTGTTGGCCTAAATTTTTGGAAAGGATTAGGGTTAGATCTACCTATATAAACACATCCATTTTGAAATTTATAAGACAAGAGAAGAAGAAGTAAGATATATTATGAATTTTTTATCCACCATTCAATTTGAGGAGCAAACATAGGGTTTCATACATTCCTTAGAGATACAAATCTTATCCTATGGATAAGTCTTTTGGATACATTAATAGGTTGTGTATCCTAGAGATGATTTATCCTTTTCATCCTTACATACCACCAAAACCTCTTTTAAATCACCTTGGACAAGGGAGAGATTAAGGCTCAATAGGTTCATCTTCAAAGGTAAGTATTCATAACTTTTTTCCTTCTTTATAAGAGTAGATAGATATGCATTTGTACTTTTCTTCCATGCATTAAGATTATGTATACATTGACATGAGTATATGTCTACTATACATGTTTAATTTTTATGTTTATTACCCCCACTTTGTGCCACAATATTTGGTGAGCACTAAATTAGACTTTACTTTACTTTTTATTAGTTTAATGAATGTGAAATCCTAGGAACTAGTTAGGGTTATTACATAGTTTTACTTGACTAAAGGTTTTGGAACCCTCCCTAGTGATATTATTTTGGTAATATATCCCTTGATTAGGTTTAGTGGATCCATATTGGTCATGACCCTAAATATTTAATATATCCCCAATCATAAGTGTTATTATAATTTATCTTCTTTGAGCTAGGATTGATTTATAGATCTGTTACATTTTCCATTGCATACATTTTAGTGAACCCAACATGAATCTAATTCTTACAAGTTTTATTTCACACTTTCACTTTTATCATCTTATTATATTTTTAGTACTGTATCAATACATTAAATATAGTTCTAACTTTTTGTGTGAAGGTTTAACACACAGTCACATCAAAATGACTTTGTTTTATCTATGTAGGTCTTCATCAGATACAGGTTACTAGATCAAATATTTCAACATAGTATTCCTTTTCAATTCTAGATAATCATAAAAGTTTGAATAGGTCAACTTTGGCATCTTATTTTCTTTGGTAGCATTTAATTCAACAAACTAGGTCAAATAGGTCAACTAAGTCACTTATTCTTCTTCAATACATAGTGTTTTTTAGAACTAGGTCAAACTAGTCGACTTAGTTTATAGAATTTGAAAGCAGAATTTAAGTCACATTAACATAAAATTTTCAATCCTAACCATATTCAATCCCACCAAGGTTACTCTCTTTTCTCTCTCTATCACTTCCTATTTGAATTTATTATCTAAGACAATGATTCTATAAAATAGTAGTGACCTATCAAATCTATTTTGTATTGTTTGCATATAGTGTTACTTAAATTGACTCTATATTATTCTTCATCAAGTAATTAACAACTATTTTCTATTAATTAATTCACACTTCCTTTTTCAATTCTTTACATTCTTAGAGTAACTCACATAGTCTAAATAGATGGTTTTTCAAATTATTTTTTAGTTACACTTTTTTTCTCTTTTACACACAATACCAAATCACACATTATTCAAAACACATTTAAACACTTGTCTTTCTAAGGCCTATTTACTTGGATTTCATCACCAAGGGGGAAGTTGACTTGGTTTTCTATCCAAGTATAAATATGTGGTCAATGGTATATATAGGCAAAGCACTTGATAACCTTATCATTGTAGGATTATGAAATGATGGGGGGGGGGGGGGGGTGTTGGGGGTGGGGTGTAGGCCCAATGCCAAGATATTACCATTACCAACACATATCCCTTTTAGCCTAAAAATACTAAAACCATCCATATATTGTTGTCTAGTTCCCTATTTTAAGCCAGCTTTCCTATTACACTTAAATTAATACTTTTTAATAATATAATAACTCTCAAAATGACCACTTAGCATTTAATTTTTAGTTGATTATATGTTCTTTGATCACTATGTGTTGTATAGTAAAAACTTGTATTAGACAACATTCATGCAAGGTTTTGTGTTGTGTGCCCCAATTGGACCACTCACTAATCGAATTATTTGTGTGTTTGCTTTCATTTTTTGCTTCACTTATATTGAAAAAAATCCCTATATTAGTACACTATCATTTTGGTTGATACAATCTTTTATAGACTATATTTTCCCATCTCAATAGTAAACAATCAACCTGTATGACTTTGTATCCTTCTCAACCTACTTTATCTCCCAATTTGTAATATAGAGTTGACATGTACAACTCTGTATCCTTTTATGCTAGTTAGGTTATAGAATTGAGTCAACATGTATGAATCTATATATATTTTCAAATCACTCAACACCCTTATCATAATAGGATTTTGAAGTGAGCAGGTAGGCCCTAATACCAAGATATTACCATTGTCAACATAAATATATTTTAGCCTAAACATCCTGAAACCATCCATAGATTGATGTCTAGTTTATTATTTTTAGACAACTTTCCTATTACACTTAAATCAATAATTTATAATAATCTAATAACACTCAGGATGACTAGTTATTTAGCATTTAATTTTTAGTTGATTTCTTGCTCTCTAATCATTGTGTGTTGTATTATAAAAACTTTCATTAGCCAACATTGGTGTAAGGTTTTGTGTTATGTGCTCCAATTGTATCAATCACACTAATATAATTGTTTGTGTGTTTGCTTTCATTTCTTACTTCACTTATATTGAAAAAAAAATCCCTATTTTAGCACACTATTATTTTAGTCAAGGTAGTCTTTTACAAACTATATTTTCCGCTCTCAGCATTACATAATCAGCATGTACAACTATGTATCCTTCTCAACCTACTTTATCTCCTAGTTTCTAATACAAATTAAACTTGTACAACTCTATATCCTTCTCTACCAGTCAAGTTATAGAAATAATTTGACATGTATGACTCTATATCCTTATCATCTTGTTCCATCCCTTGTATGCAATACAAAGTTAACTTGTATGAATCTATTCTCTTCTTTATGTACTAGATTATAGTACATAGTTGACTTGTTTGAATTTGTGTCTTATTTTCCCTTTTTTATTTTCATCATTTTAGTATTCCTTAATCTTTCTCCCTCATTATGAACTTCCTATTTAAATATAACACTGAGTTAAACTCAAAAAACATCATGATCTTTAGCAACCCCAATAGGTTTTCCCATAAACAACTTATGGCTCCTATCTTAAATGAAAGTAATGTGCATGTATCCACTTACACTACAAACTATGGAACCCCTCCCCTTTCATATTCAATTTTCAACCCTCTCTTATCCTTAGAATATCAACTTGAATTAGAATATACTCTAAAAAGGCTCTTCTTCATTAATGAATTTCCTCAACATTGAGGAAAAGATCCTTTTACTATTTACCATATTATGATAAGTATTCAAATGGAGGATCCCCATTCACCTTCTCCCACATTCTCACATATATTTAGGTTCAATAGCTACTTTGCCTCTCAACCTCTTCCTTTTCTTTTGACCCCTTCTCATACTATCACCTCTTCCTCTTTAATCTCCTCCACCTCCATGCCAAGTATCTCTACTAACATATCATGTTATATAACTATTGTAACTCTTATAAGACCCATTATTCTCAACTATTCCACTAGGGAATCATTTGGAATCATCATTTTCTACTCATGGTAATCATGCCTCTAGTGATGCTTCTTATCATCCCTATAATAGTGCATCTTTTTCCACACAAGAAAATCATGCTATTAGTGACTCATTTACTAAAAATTCCTCTTAAAATACTAATATCATGCATGTTACTACTCATAGTGGTACCCAATCCACCAATACCAATGTCAATGCTTCACACACTACAAATGCCACCACTCAAACCCATCAACTATTGTTATAAACTCTTAACTAAATGAACACTTTACAAGGTAATAATGCCAAACAAATGATGAAAATTAAAAATCATCTTATCCATCACCAAAATCACCCTCAACAAGTTTCATGGGGAGTGCATAGCCAAAATTCCCCCCACTTCCCCTTCAAGATTCCCATGTTAATCTTATACCTCAACCTCCTCTTGTTAATAAAACAATCAAACACCTTAAAAATGAACCCCTTATGACTCAAATTTTCCAACATAGATATAGGAGGTATCACCCCTACCATTAGTTATAATGGGTAAACTGATCCTACCCTACACTTCAAAACATTTGGAAATCTATACAAAGATTGGATCAAGTTAAAACTTTTACCACTACCAAGTTTTTAGCAAAAACTCTCTCTAGAGAAATTTTATATTGGTATTACCAACTCAAATATCATTCCATTAGTAGTTTAGAAGATTTTGTAAATGCTATAATACAAGAGTTTTAAACTCATAAACTCCCTAAAAATACATGGGCTCATTTTATTAATTGTAAGTAACTTGAGTTAGAAACTACACAAGATTTCTTCAAATGGTGGAATACCTTTTATAAAAAGTGTGAAAAAAATATGGTAGATGATAACCTCTTTAATCTATTCACCAATTCTCTTTATCCTAAGTTGCAATATCAGGTCTAGACTCTCTTTCCACACACTTTGGAAGAGGCCATTGACCAAGCCAAATGCCAAGATTTCCTCATGCATCACTTTGAGCCATCCCAAAATTTTATGGGTACTCACATGTTAATAAAAAACATCATGCTACTAATGATGGTATCACCAATTCTTATGATACCATCCATAATATTCAAGCTATTATTCTTAACCAAGCTTTAGAACAAGCTTCCCCTCCCAACCACATCTCTAATCCTCATTTATCTTCAACAAGTAACATCAATGTTCATAAACCTTTATCCTTAGTAGAGTTACAAAATCATCTCCCAAGACCTCTTCCAAAAGAGCTTGATCCCACTCGTCCCATGAAATCTTGGTACAATCCAAACAAATTATATTGGTTTTTAGCTAATTGGGGTCACTCTCATGAGACTTATAGGAAAATATGTAATTTGGCTATGTATTTTCTCTTTATTCCCAATTTATACCATGATTCTATCATTCGTAAACATCAAAAATGCTATGACACTACCTTCCAAGCCCATGAAACACAAACTAAAACTCAAGCATGAACTAGGCTAATGCTCATGTGGACATATATAAAGACCCTTTTCCAAATTACTAATACAATAATGATAAGCTTACTCTTTCTACCAATAATGTTGACAGTCTTATATACCCCACTCTTAAATATAATGTGGTAAATATGACTAATATGCAAAGGGTAGTTTCCTTAATTGATTCTCATCTCATCCACACTCCTCAATCATCTCACACTTTATGTGTTATCAAAGACTCTTCCCCAACTCATTTAACAGAGTTGGGGCAAGAAGAACATATATATTTTGATGAACCAAATGTAACATCTCCATTGGATAAAACTTTTCATACCATTTCTACCACTCATCCAACCTCTTTACCCATCACTAATGATACTAAAACTTCTTCTAACACTTCTTCAAAATTTTCTCAAACCAAACTTGCATCAACTACCCCATCCTCTTAAGATAATCAATAAACTTATCCTCCAATTAAACCTCCTAGATCTTATCAACATAAATTCACATGCACTTGTATTCCTCCTTCTGAGGACATACTTTAACACTATGCACCTCTTTCCCATAGTCCCCTTATGGGTTATGATGAATGGGATCCTATCATGGAACTAACTAATCTCCCATCTCAAATCCCAATTATTAAACTTATGAAAACTTCTCTGCATCATCATAATCATCTTATGTAGCTCCTATTCAAAATTAGCATCCCTCCTCCTCCCTTAGTAAGATGCAAAACCACCTTATCTAGATCAAAAAATAGCATTTTAAAACAATGAAAAGAGATGCCCATGCAAATTTATAAAACAATGTACACTTCTCTCTCGCTCAAATTACCCATTGATTTTATGATTCTTGATGAGATTATACTTTGTGTGGATGATCCTCCCCTTTTTATTAGTGTTAAAATTGGTGATATCCAATTTAAGAATTCATTGATTGATGAGGGTGTAGGTACCTATATTACCTCTCTTGATTTTATTAAAACCCTTAGATATTTTGAATGTAATCTTAAGTCCATACAAAGCATATTTCAAGGTTATGACTAAAGGAAAATGCTTCCCTTAGGTTTTATGTGTCTCCCTATCACCATTCCACCTATCAATGTTCAAGTGAAGGTAATCATCTTCAACTTTATTCTATCATATAACATTTTGATTGGTAGGCTATGGACTCATCACATGAGAGAAGTTGCCTCTTCTACCTAACAATGTGTCAAATTTACTTACAATGGTGTAATCTATAGGATTTAAGATGACACTACCCTTATAATTTTGAACAATTCCAAGACCATGGTGTTTTCAAAATTACAACCCTTGAACTCTTGTTGAGTGTTCTATTTCATGAATCTTAATCGTTTAACTTTGTTATTAACTCCACACGAGGCTACAATGGTCAACCTAAACTAATCTTGAATATACCACCTAACCTCTTAGATTTAAATGATGATGAGCCTAACAAGATCAATCTAAAGATCAAAACCTCAAATCTCTCTCCTAATCTCATTTCTCAGCTTCCACATTCTCTAAATACATGTTCCCATCAACCACCTAGTGATGATATACATGTTATCTTAACTAAGACTTGGCACTTCATTCATCACACCACATTAGATAATAAGTTTATCCCTACCTATGCTATTTATCTTTATACATGCGATTATGATGATGGTTATACCTTAGATGACCCATTTTTAGGAGGTCTTATTTAGGCCTAATATGTTGAAATCATTCATTATCATTCCTTTTTACTTTAGTATTTCCAATAATATTATCGTATTTCATTTTATATAATCCCTAATTTTAGCTTTTTCCCTCTTGTTCACATGGTAGAGATGGTGTACAAACCTCTAGTTTCTGAAGAACCTCATAAGAAAATGCGTATGTATCATGTTTTGACTAGTCCCTATCACTTTTATAGATACTATGATCCCTCTAGCTGACTTACCCTTAAGATGCTTATGAGTATCCTTTAGCTTTCTGTGCATCCCTCTCCTCCCTCAACTAAGTCCAACTCAAATCCTCTTCCCACTCCCTATCTATCTAAGTCTATTTCTATTTTTTATATTATTTATACTTCAGTTGAGCCTTGTCCAATCTCTCCATTAGCCTCACCTCACCTTGGTGATGGTTTTCTCCCTTTACCATAGTTTCCTCTTTTACCCACCAAATGCGTCAATCAACCATATTATGATATTCATAAAGTTGTCAGTCATTAGAATAGAGACTATTAATTACACCATCCTTCCATGTATTCTATTTCCACTCCCTTTATTAGTACACCCCATAAAGTCTACTAATAAGCATATTTATTACTTCTACAACATAGATAATCAGTCCTCCATGTATTATTATAAGTTGTGACAATATATTGGCACCTTGAATCCCACTATTCCTCAGCCCACAAAAAAGGCTATACCTCCACCAAAAGTATTACCTAAATATCTTCCCAAATATGGAGAGGTGTACTATCTATGGCACCAATATGGTACTCATCACATTGATTATTTTTGTATCCTTCAGCAGCATCTCAAGGACCACTTCATGACCATTCCTATGCCTACTACCCTTCTTCCCATAGGTTTCCCTCACAATAAGGTTCCCCCTTCTTTCCCCATGGATCCTCCACCTATGGTCCCTTCTCCACCTATAATTTCCCCACCCATGATTCCATTACACATGGATCCTCCTTCACCTATGGACCCTTCTCCATCTATGACTCCTTCAATTGTGACCCATTCTCCACTAGTGACCACTTCATCTCCCATAGAGTCCATTCCCATTCCTTCTCCTGATCATCCCCTAAATGATATTCCTCATTAGAATGATAGTTTAGGTATTCCTACATTTTCTATCAAGGAAATTTGACATGAATTATTTTCTCAACTTTCCCTAATGATCGATGCAACTTTGGGTGTAGTCTAAGTTTAGATTCATATAGACTTATCCAATGTTATGGATAATGTGTGTGGAAAAATCTAGCATTATTTATGAACATAACATGGTGTTCTTTCATTTATTTCTTCATTTGGATTAGACGTGTGTTCCAAACTTACATTTATCTATCTTATATCATTTGACATTGTGTCAAATTATTATTTACCTTACATTACTACTTATGTTTCACACTACATGTTGCTTATGATGTCATTTTATTTTTTATGTTCTCTTATGGCTTCTTTTTCATGCTTACATACTTTTTCTATATCAGTTCCTTTTCTATGGATATCTTGTTATTTCTCATGATTATTTGTTACCTTATCTCTCTAAACATGGATAATTATTATTGTGACTTGGTTATATAAACCTTACTCCCTTTAGTTATTCCTTCTTTATCATGTGATTAGTTAGTAAAAAAATCATCTAATTATAATATCCTTTTCCTGATCCACCTTGATATCCCTTTATTCCACTTATATCCTTTCACAAACCAAGCAAACACATGGTTGAAAGTTGAGATACCCTAATAGTTCATATATAAGCCTAAGTGTGTTAGTCCATCATGTCTTTAGAAACTTAGATTACTTTATCCAAATCCTAAAGTTAATTCATGTGTATCACTTTATCTCTCATGATTGTTCATTCTAAGTCCATTTGGAGGAGGAATCTTAAAATCCATAAATATTCAAAAGATAAATCATTTAACAAAAGGTAATGATCTAAAAGGCAACATTCAATTTTTTTAAAAGTCAAATCACACTAAAAGATATGATTTTAAGAATATATCCTTTCTCTAATAAAATATAAAACTCCATAATTGGCCTCATGATAGAGTTGAGGTCCATTGGGGTGTGGTAGGCTGATAGATTAGAAAAGGACAATAAAAAAATATTTTAGTGTTATCTACTTTTTCACATAAGTACCCAATCTTCATAGTAGACCGAAAACTCTATAAGAGGTCTTGAGGAATGTGGGAAAATTTATGGGAAGGTAGGTCTATTTTAATTTTATTAATCAAAACAACCAACATGAGTTGATCTTAGTACCTCACTTAATTTCCTACATAAATTTGTACCTATAGTAAAAAGGTATCCTTTGTATATTGATGGTCACTAGTCACTTAGCGTCTTTATATATCTTTAGTGTGCCTCATGTTTCCTAAAGTCTTATCAGAAGATGCCTATGTTATGATTTTTACATTCCTTATTTCATTCCCTACACTCATAATATTTCCCCTTGAGAAATATTGGTTTGTTTACTGATCACTCCCCCTAAGGATCCCATTTGTGAGTTATAGTGTAAGACCTTGGATAAGACTAGGCCTTCTTCACAAATTACCAAATTTTGAAAACACCATTCCAAACATCCCCTTTTCACATATTTTTCCCATTATTTCCACCTCATTCATATTTCCTTTGTGAGTTGTAATGTAAGATCATGGATAAGACCTAGCCTTCCTCACAAAAGTTTCTAACACCCAAGTCACAATGCAATTACATGTTTCAAATTTGAGATAAGTTGTTATTGATTATGAGTTACATGTCATTGACATGCTTCCCATCTTGATTTAGTATGTTTTATACTTTGATTTTTCACTTTCATCTTTTTTATTTTTTGATTGCATGTAAGAATACAACCATTTATCTTAATTTTTTCATACTTCCAAGCTTGAATTAGTGTGATAAATTTAAGTTCATTTTACCAATTTTGTTTCTCTTTTATACTTCCAAATGTGATTTAGTATGATTTATTGACTTAATTTTTTTAGTTTTATACCATTTGTCTTTCACATGTTGTCTATTTTATTAAATTATTTTCATAATTCCAAACATGATATAGTCTGATTTTACTTGTTTTAATTTAGTGCCAATATTTGTCATGGTTTAAAGCAATTTTGCCCTCTTGTTTACCACTTTTGGGTTTATTATAATTATCCATATTATGTTATTACACATCTGTCATCATGTTATAGTGTGTAGTACATTTATTTGTGATTAATTATATTTTTCTAATGTAATTTTTGCCTATTTAGTTTTAACCATGCATGTGTATTACATAATGCTATAAAATAAAACACTCCACATATATTTCCCAAAGCATATACAAAAAAATAAAAATACATGTGCTAGAAATAAATATATCCATGCATCAACAACCACAACTAAATATAATGAATGATACCAAAATATAAATGTCAAAATAATATATCTATATATCATGTGTTTTATACAATGGTATAAAATACAAAAATACATAGCTCCATATCTACAAGTGGGCTCCATCATGCCTATGTCATGGCCTAGCCACACTGCTCATAAATGACTTAGACTAGCCCCTCTACATAGTATGTTGTAATGAGGTTGATTGAGATCTAAATCCTACTACATATTCTTGTAAGTTGGCCACCTAGTCATGTACCTATCCTAGCTAGATAGTGGTATCCATGTATATGAATCTCTTCTAAGCTAGGGCTTATCAAGCCTATGCCTCTCTTCTTCCCTCCCCTACCAATGGATGCAATCCATCCTTGTATGTCTATAGCTACCTCTTAACCTCCCCCACTAGTCTAAACTAGCTCATCAAAGCTGGGGTAGATATTACCATAGGGTCATCTAGCATGGTGAGGTCATATGGTACCAACACCCCATCTAGAATGTCATGGTGTGCTACTATGACTAGGGATTCCCATCTGAATTCTTATGTTGTAGGATCTACAAAATTAAAACTAGATAGATATCAAATAACATATACATCTAAAAATCTATTTATCTACCTATAATAATATAAAATTATTATTTTATCTCAAAAACTAAAAAATATAACATTTATCACTAGTCTCAGTGTCACCAACCACTATCTCCCCATCTACTCATCTAATGAGTATGGTCTCTGCATTAGCCTATCCCTTAAGAACCTCATATGTGGGTTACCTTCCTATCAATGAAAATTTAGGATTCACCACTTTTGCACACCACAAGCCTCTCCTTAGAGGTGTTTTTATTAACCAGCTCTATCCTAGGCTAACTGTCAGATCATCTTGTCTGACCACCCTCATATGTGCATGATCTCATCGATGGAGTCTCCATATATGGTGTGTCCAAGGTGGTTTTTTTTCCTCTTACTATTGTGCCTACTATGGTACATATTTCACCCCTACATCCACATCCATGGCCTCTCCTCTTTTGGATTCTAATTATTGTTCTCAATTAGTTCATGGTCTCACATGCCCTGGCCTAATCACTAGTCTCTTGATTATCACTCCTCCTCCTCCACCCCTCAACTTTCTAGCATGTCTTTCCTAAAAATTAGGCACTACTAGAGGATATGAAGAGTGTGAGAGTCTAAACTACCCTAGCAAGTGTGCCACTAGCTTTGGATCTACCCACCATGCATAATGTCATGTGATCTACACTTGAGCCAACCCTAACACCATAGTCACCCAACTAGGCCAAATAATATCAATCTATATGTAAGGATTCCACATGATCTCCCTTAATATGATAATATATAATATTGGCATGTGGGGCATAACCCAAGCTACCTAGTCCTATCTCTATCTAGTCACTCAAGGTAACATATCATTAACCACATAGGGTAACCCAATTGATGAATATATCAAGATCCTCTCGTGTATCCATACACTCAATAACACCACTGGTCCCATGGTATTCTACCCTATAGATAAAACCCCATGCATATGATACATGAGTTATACTTAGATGACAAACCCAAAATCATAAACTTCCCCTTGATCAAAAATAGACTAGTACAAGGCTATCACATATAGTGGTACCTTGTCATCTGACTTGTGACATAACACTTGTGTTGCTACAAGTTTAATCATAACCTTCTATATATCTAAAATTTACATAATATACATATCAAATAAACTCACCCTCAACCGTGGGTAGATCTTATTTTTTCACATCACCCACCTAGCCAGTGTTCATCTCTCCTCTAGATCATTTGGTGTCCCTATGATCATCAGTGTCCCTCCTATAGGTATTTCAAGCAATGCATATATGTCCTCCAGTGTGATACACACCTATATGGTATCCCTATCCACCACACATCAAAACATGTTGGTAAACTATTCTTATGCTTTGAGGAACATGACAACAGGATCAACACTTAGTGGGATGTGCCTAATATCCATGACACCTCCCAAACCTAGTGCAACCAATCTCACTCTATCTAAAATTATCAAATGCTCTAGTAAATATGGTAACCATGATGCATCAATTAATCACTAATATCTCTAGTGCCTTTGAAAAATATCAAACAATAAAGGAAGTATTGGGTTTCCATATCATTTATAATTGAAATACATTCTTAAAAATTTCATAAAATCAACTGATTTGATTTAGTTTATTTATTTTCTATTGAATTTCCCTATTATAAACTCAAATTAGCCTTATACTTCATCAAGGATATTAAATCAACCCTATCAAAATTCTATTATATCAGTGTCTATAGTACTAACTTAGACACCCTTTGGTATACTATTAATAAGTTAGACCCACTTATACTTTGTAGTACTAAGTTGACCACTTCAAAAATAACTAAGTTGATCTACTAGTACTAAGTTGACCCACTACTACGTAGTTAGACTATTGGTTTTCTTGTTTTTTGTATATTAAGTCAACTTAGTTGACTCTATTTGTTTATAGAGATAAATTTTTGACCAATTTCCATAAATTCCTTGAGTATTTATTGGTCTAACTCCTTCCTTCCCAATACCCTGTTTGACCCCTCGTGTCCCTAAAAATTTCTTAGGGTTTATTCTAGTGTTTGGATTTTAACTATTGGTCAATTTTATATATTTCACTCAATTTCAAATAAAAATATTCAAAATTTTGAAAATTTTAATTTATTACCTATATTTCACTTGCTACAACCACTATGCATCCTCCTCATCTCAATTATCATCTCTTCACCATCCTAGCTCTCTAGTCTCTCACCATGTTTATCAGAGCTCTTTTTTCTCAAAATAGTAAAAATACCAAATGAATTATTTTTAACCCTATTTATATTTACTATTCAAACTCATTGACCCTTTAAATATTTACCATTAGATTTATTATTTTGATCATATCTTTTTCTCTACTAACTCTTTTTCCAAACTATAAAATATTCTAGAATCTTGATATTGTAGAGAATATTTTCAACTATTATATGTCCATGTTGTAAAAATTCCAATTTTTTCTCTTCTTCAATAATATATATAGTTTCCCCTAATGTTCCCTATAATAGACACCTTCACATTTTTTACATATCCTTATTTACCTACAATAATAAGGTAAGTAAATGTAGCATATTTTTCAATTTTATCCTTTCATTTATCTTATTTTCTCCTTAGTACACTTTATTGAGCTTCATTTTTATGTGTTTCTATGTTCTTTTCTTGAATCACCATCCTATGTTACACCTACATGACACATGATTAGCTTCAAATGGAGCATATGTATACACATAATATTTTCAAACTTTATCAACTACTAATGCTCTCTATCTTATAGGAACCCATTACATCTCTATCTCTTTGAGTGCACACCTTAAGGGGTATACTATGAAAGGGGTGGGTAGACCATTGGTGCTTTATAGGATTGGTATCCTTTATTACCACTTGTTATCTACACACCCATCTCCTAAAACCATTCCCCTAAGCTTTTCCTCCTATTTTTCACCCTCCTCTAGTCATTTACCACATTCATTATCCCTTCCCTAACCTAAAACCCTTTTTCATAGTTTAAATTTCATAGGCATCCCAATCAACCTTGTACTCTTATTGATAAAATTTATTAGTATCTATTTTGGCCCCTAGTTGACCTAGTTTGTGACCTAATTTATTTTTATCAATAACGATACTAAGCCATCTGGGTTGAACTTTTTGGCCTAAAATTTTGGAAAGGAATTAGGGTTATATCTACATATATGAACACATACATTTTTCCATTTCTAAGAGAAGAGAATAATAAGTAAAATATATTGCATATCTACTTATCCACCATTCTACTTGAGGATTAAGCTTAGGTTTTTATACTTTCTTTGGAGATAAGGATCTTATCTTATGGAAAATTATTTTGGATGCATTGATAGGTTATGTATCCTAGATATAATTTATCCTTTTCATCCTTACATACCATAACAACCTCTTAAAAATCACCTTGGCCAAGGGAGAGATTAAGGCTCAATAGGTTCATATTTAAAGGTAAGTATTCCTAACTTTGTTCCTCTTTTCTTAGAGTAGATAGATATGTATTTGTACCTCTCTTCCATTCATTAATATTATATATACTTTGATGTGTGTATATTTATACTATGCATGTTTATTTACCCCACATTGTGACATAAGATTTGGTGAGCATTAGATTATACTTTACTTTACTTATTATTAGTTTAGTGAATATCAAAACATAGGACCTAGTTAGTGTTATTACATAGTTTTGATTGACTAGAGGCTTTGGAACCATCCCTAGTGATATTATTGTGGTAAGAGATCCATTGATTATGTTTAGTGGATCCATCTCGGTCATGACCCAAAATAACTAATATATCCCAAATTGGAAGTATAATTAGGATTTATCTTCTCTGATCTAAGATTGATTTTTAGATTGTATCTTCCATTGCTTACAACATCCCTATGTGCATTTATATGTCTAGTTCACTCTCTTTTGACAATATAAGCTCTTAATACCACTAAAAAAATTTAAATATTCCTCATAATAGTTTAGGTCATGGTGAAATAGAATAGAGGTATTAACTCTATGTTTACCCACTTCCCCCATTTCTCCTAGTAGAACTATAGTGCCTTCATGAATAACTTCCACCTTAATAGTCCTTAGCAAGCTGTCAAAGCTCTAACTAGTAATGTTGGACCAAATTATACAATCATTGTAATGGCAATTAAGGTTTTTATCCAATTCATAAATATCATACTAACTTTCCAAGTAGAAAAGACCAAATAAAACTTCCATGACAATAAAAACACTAAAAACATCCAAAGCCTAAGTCAACTAAACATAATTTCCATGCATTGATATGGATAAATTTTAATTCCATAAATTAGCATTCCAATTATAATTTAATACCAAATAATAATAAAATTGTGTGATCTAATGGTCTAAGGTCCAAGTGACCATGTCAAGAACAATGACCAACACAACCTAATAATGACCCCATGATGGCTTTACAAATCAAAAACAAGACCATAAACCTTATAATATAATACCCTCATCAAGGTTATCAAAGTAAAAAATATGTCCAAGATAATAATCATGATGAAAAGGTGATAATAACACCACTTTTCAAGACAATAGGTTCCAAACATGACTATTTATTGTACTAGCCATACCAAAGCAAGCACAATCTTGTTTATCATTGATTCAATATTATGAGGTTGGTTAATCCAAATTACAACATAATGGAAACCCATATTTTAATTGACTAAGATGATATAATATAGAGCATTCAAATCAAATCAATAAAATAGTCAATCCTAAATACAAATTGAAAGATATCAAGACATACTCAACAAACCAACCAATAAACAAACAAACAATCAAACAAATAAAGTGAATTCAATAGACAATAGATAACTATGTTGATTTTGGAAACTCATGTACTAATACTAATTATCAAAATATAATTGACTAGACATACACAACCTTACCATCTTGATTCTATTGATAAAACCTAGCTCATGATAGTTTATGAAGTCACAAAACAAGACATCAAAAGTATTTTTGAAACAAATATCCAATGAACATAGATTAATAATCAATTAAATATAAAATTTTAATATAATTATTTTATAATAAGGATTAAATAAATTGAAAATCAAATTATTTGATATAATCCATTATATGATATTATATTCAAAACAACATAAAAATATTATGCCATGTCTATGCCAAATAATAATCCATAATTTTAAAATATTTTTAAACTAGGTGATGAGAGGATTATGCTTCATGTGTGTGGATATTAGTACCACAAATATGATTTGACATCCTATGATCAACACTTAGGATGTTAATCAGCTCACATACATGTCTTCCTCAGCTTTTTAATTCCCTAAGGGTCCCACCCTACAAAAACTTTAAGATTAAGGTTTATTACCTTAAACCTAATGGTTCAATATTAGTTCCAAGAGCCTTGATCTATTGGAATTAGGAGATTTTTACGCAAATATCTAATGGTGTGAGTATTTTTCTCAATTTGGAAACATCTCATGTCATAGATATTACATAAATAATATGGTGTGATATCCCCATCAAAATATGTAGTTAAACTTGGATCAAAATAGTTATGATCCTTGAAATTTTATTTTTAAATCAACTAAGGAAAAATGACAAAGATAAGATAAGAAAATTCTCAACTTATTTTTTATCTCTAAAATGTTTTTTAATTGAAAATTATATAATCCCTTCAATATTTTTAATATTTATTTATCTATTTCTGAAATTGATTACTCCTTGAGATTCTTCTAACTATCTTACAAATTGAATTTATTGTAGATAAAAACTAAAATTTAGTCATATCATACCAAATGTAAAATTTATTCACACAAATATAAATAATATATTTAAATTTCTTAATAGGAATAACAATGTATTATTTATTTCATTATCCCTTTCATGATCTTAGAATATAAATTAAAACTATACTCAATGCAATCCATATTCATTCATTTTTTCTTAACCAAAGAAAGTAAACATTCCAATTTATTATTCCCAAATGTAGCTTTTCCATATATAAGTGAATACGATATCCATTACTCATCATACATTATCATAAACTAATTACACCATTAAAGACATTACATATGTATTTTTTTATTTCCAAAGAAAATGTTTATTTAAATATCATAAATCTCAAATACAAAGTACATTTTCATTAAAAATCCATTTAGTTTAAATCTCATACATTTCAATCAAATGACTTTCAAAGGTTACATATTTCTTACATTGTGAACATAAAAAATAAATTTCACATGAATTTCATCATATTTCATTCACAATTCTTTCCAATATACAATCAGTTATGATCACATTTCAAATGACAAGGCAAAAAAATACAAATCATCTTGCCTTGAAAATCACCGAGAAACATAAGAAATCGTATAATAACATAAAAATAAAATATGAGATAAAGAGCATCATTGGAGTTTTTTTCCTCAAACCACATAGATAATTAATTCCCATGCACACTTATTATCCATCAAGAGTTTCAATACTCTTCACAAAAAGGTTGATATAGATCCAACACCAAGAGAGATACCCATACATATAAAAATATATAACAACAAGCTAGTTTTCATGTATCAGTGTGAAAAAAAAACTTGAAACATTACATTTTTAATATTTATTAAGACACATGTTTATATCCATAATACTATGGAAGACATGGTTCTACCCCCTGAAACCTAAATCAAATACTAAGGATTCATAATTTAAGACTACGTCATTGTGAAGCTAAACATTTTTCCACATCTCATTAATTTTATCATTTAATTTCCAATTTTCATGTCAAGTTATCTAACTACCAAATGATTCTCTTATAACTTTATAAGTTCTAGGTGAGAGATTATCTCCATAAAAATAACCATGACTCAACATTGGAATAATGTATGGAAAGTGCTTGAGTGTTAATGTGATGCATGGGTGTCCCATATGACCTAAATGAGGTGTCATTAACCTCACACTTTACCAAAAATTATAATCAATCCACATAATTTATCAAAATTATAATCCATCACTAAGAAGTGTTTTAGTGATAATTTAGTGCAAGGTGTCCCATACCACATGTGAAAATTGTCATCACCCCCTCACTTCACTAAGGATTGATAGTAGAAATAATAAGAGTCTTAAACATATTTTAGTGCTTTAGTTAGACTAAAGATAAAAAAGTTAATGTTTTCAAAAAAACCTAACACTTTGAAAAAAATTGATTCACAAGGCACTAAGGGTATAAGAAAGTAGTCCATTTTTTCTACATTTTTATAATATTTTCAAGGAAAATAAATGATACATAAATTTTCATTATCTCATCATTTTTAATTAGTATCCAAGGCATTTTAAAAAAAGGTGCACATGTCCCATTTTATGTTTTCACTTAGAATAATTTCCACATCACATTTTAAACACTCTTTTTAGGTTTCATTATACTCATGTCTCATATTTCCATAGTCCACACTAATTAATTTAATATCTCCATATCACAATTAAATATATACATTCAAGTTTCATTAAACACCATGTGTTTCCAATTTGTATCAACACTTTAATAGAGTTTCATAGTTTCTCATGTCTCATATCAATATAATAATCTTAAAAATACTATTAATTCATATAGCACAATACATAGCTACAACATTTTACCATTTTGGTCTCATATATCCACTATGTTTTAACAAATTATTTCAACATGTAAAGATCTCTATAATTACTATATCATTTTACAACATTTTTAGTTCAACTATCTATCATAATTTCCCCATTATAACACATACTATTTCATTTCATAATAACTCATATTTTAATAAATATATAAATTGGTAATTTAAATTTTAATACACATAGGTTTTTAATAATAATTCATTACCCATTTCAACTTATATATAAACAATTTCCACTGCATAACTAGTAGAGACATATAATAGCTAACCATGACATGCAAGTGTATGTTGGCTGACATAGTTAAGTTTTTTCCAAAGTAGAAAAATATTTCATGAAAACTATCATATGTAATAAATATAAAATATATTATCTTCATGTAATTACATGGATCTAATATTGAAAATACATTCACATGCAGTGTTAAGTCAAATCCATGTGACCTGCATTATCTTCCAAAGGATAATGTTCAAACACAATGACTACCACACTTAACTAACACATAATTTATAATCATATTAAATTTCCCATGTATCCATTTCCATTAGGACATGTCATTATAAAATCAAAATAACATAATAACACTAAAATCAATTTCTATAGTGTGTGTGAATTAACCTCCTAAAGGGATCAAAACACTAAAATTATTACATGATTAAGATTGGCATGAGATCTATGGAATAGAATTCATAATAATTATATTAAAATTCTCAATGAATAAAAATTAAATAGAGGGAAAACTCAATTCCATACACTCTATTAGATCTCATGCAAGAAAATGGCTCCATTTCAGCTAGTGGAGATGACTCAAGTCGACTCAAAAGCAAGAAGCAAGATTTAAAATTATGTTAAAATAAAATAAAACATATGAACTAGTATTTATATAAATAAATTATGAATTTAACAAATAAAATATGGTTTTTATAACTTATAATAATGTTAAGTACCATACTTTGATTATTTTTCTTTGCCTGCCCTATCTCATGTTTCATTTCTTTATATGCCCCATGTTTATTTATCCATAAACTTTATAAAATAGTACGCTAAAAATTATGCCCTTTATAAACTCAAGGGAATACTTAGTATCATACCTAATATCTATGGCTTCCTAAGATTGTAGTCCTCTCTTCAGGTAAAATGTCTCTATCCATAATACCTAATCAGTCATCTATGTTTATAAATATCACCTCACCAAAAAAAAGTTATCTCTTGAAGGATAAAATCACTCAATTAAAAATGGTGATCAAAATGGTAGCACTCAAGGTTTACAATAGTATTTCCATTGAGATATATTGAAAATTTCTAAAACATCAACCAGCCAACCTAACTTGAGCTTCCTTGGATTCTATTCCTCATACAAGTGAATAAATCACTCTATCTATTCCTTGATAAATCCACTACTTCCCAAAATAGTTCCCTCTTTTTCAATGAATCGATACCAAAGTATCAAATGAATATCAATGTTTAAATAGATTAAAATAATGGGGACATTTTTTTAACACTATATATTTCACCCACTTAGAGGAAAGGATTGGGTCTTTGAAAGTATCCCACCCTCTAAACTCTACCATGATAAAATATTCCATCAATGCCCTTTCTTTCTACAATTGACAAAAAGTTCTTAAGTATTCAAATCACTCAATGACATAGTCCCACATCCATTAGGTGATAGGCTGAATCAATATTTAGGTTGATATGTTTTGCAAGGAAACATAAAATTTATCTATTTCAAGATATATTGGCTTCAAATATTATAATAATATCTATTATTTAATTTCTCTCAGAATCTCCTTTTACTTCTCTATTTATATATTATGTTGATGTATTTGGCATTTCCTTTATGTACTAGATTCATGTAATATCATATTCAACATCATTTATCTATAGTGAACATTAATATCTAAATTAAATCATATTATATTATATCAACTTAGATGAATATATAACATATTATTTTTTATCCCCTTAAAACTATGGCTTGGAAGGATTGCATGTGTATAGGATGAGATCATAAGCATAATATGTTTGCACAAACTTAAAATAGAAATAAAATACCACTTTCCTTTATTTTTATTTTACTTGATAAAGGACATTAAAGTCTTATAACTAAAGTAAAATTTCAAATCCATTATCATGATGAATATTAATAACATTAATGTTATGTTAATAAGATAAAACTTATATGCATATAACTACACTATCCTTCAGAGAGGATCATGTAAGATCAAATTGTATAATATTTTTATTACTAACTATACCACCTTGTCATAAGACTCAAAATTTTCTAATTTAATAATCAATATATAAGTTTATGACATTTAATTATCAACCAAACTAGTCAAAATGATGTAAAGTATCTAATGCAAGACTCAACCCTTCCCAAGTGGTATACTAGGTTAATTACATAAATTCATTATCCAAAGTGGTTTATCAATAATACACATTTTCTATATCTCATCCATCAACATTTTTCATCTACACACCTCTCCTTAATGATACTCTCCCTAAGTAAATAGAAAAACTTATCCTACATCATACTCATCATAACCATACAAGTACTTGACCAGGTTAAGATATCAAGTCAATATGATAATTATAATCCATATAATTCATGTAAAATCCATATAAAGTATTCATAATTAAAAATAAATAAAATCTAACTAAACATTTTTTACTCCATAAATTATTTTAAAAACTATCCATGAAAAAAACATTAATTTAATTAATCAAATACATTAATTAAATTTACTTTAAATCTAGCACTATGAAAATGGATATGACATCCTTCTCCCCTTGAAATAGACATAATATCTATGGTTTGTAGAGATTTAAAACATTCAATGCAAAACTTAAATATTTACTTTAATATTTTCCATCTTACCCTCTTGATTTAACATCACATTAAATTATACCATCTAAAAATTGGGTCCACCCTACCAATTGACCCTTTGTAAAAATTAATACATGTCTATGAATCTTATATTCATACATAAAAGATTAAATTTGTTTCTTTAACCAATCCATCATACGTCTTGACTTTCCTATCACAAAGGTGGTAATTATTTTTCATAAATGAAAAATCTTTTTCTAAAATAGTTTCAAGAAGTCAGATATGTATTCATGTTTATGAGGATGGATAAACACCACAAAATCCATATTCCTAAAAATTAAAATATATCTTGACCTTGTTATGATAAAACCTATAGGGATGTTTCTCATTTAGTATGTTTTTAATCCTCTATAATTATTTCACTAAGCTCTCTAATGTATTTCCACAACATTTTTAAGTATAGGTTAAGATAGATTTTTTTGAGGTCAAGTATCAATGTTTTTCACTCCAAATGATTCGATTAATAAATTTTTAAATCCTTATTAATAATGGAATTCAAAAAACACCAAGGTCTATTGAAAAAATTCTCTATTTTTATCTATGGAATCAAACTTATTCAACATAATGTTCCATACATATAAATATACTGATAAAAAGTATTTAAGGTAGTTTAAACTTTATCAAAAAAAATGGAAAAAAATTGATTCATAAAACCCTTCAAAGAACATAGTTCTAATCATTTCCACAAATTTTATGTGTATACTTATACAAAGGTATTTATAACATTACTTTTTATCCTTGAAAGTATCTCAAATTGAATTCTTACTTTTCTTAAGACTTTCATTTAACACTTTTTCCATGCATTAAGGTTTCTCAAAGTGTTCTATCTTGAACTAAAATATTTCATAGAAACGGAAAATACCATGAAAATTAAATGTATTAAAAAAATTGAGCATATGTAAACATTATTTTATATCTCATCTATAAAAACTTGAAGTTTAAGTGGATTTTATTCCACTACTTGCTATTTTTTTATTTTACCACCAATATTATCTCTTGATACATTTGGAAAAATGATAACATTGGCATCTATGTTAAATACTATTATCTTCTATTCCAAGGTCATTTGGGAGTTTTAAAACTCAATTTTAAATTTCATATCCATTAAACTTATTTGCCTTCATCCATAGAGAAAATATATAATCTCTCAAAATGGTCTCTCATGTGCCTTAAGTGAAGGTAATATTTTGATCCCACAAAGATAAAATTTTATCATATAGTATTATTATTCAATGGGGTTTTATCAAATTATAAATTACTCTCATACCTTACACATTTTAACCAAGTTGGAATACTCATTAAAATTCCTTTGGAATATTTTAAGCCCAAATAGTTTAATTATCATATAGTTGGGTGAACCAAAATTGTGTTTTAAAGATTCCATACTTAGTCCTAGAGTTTTTAGAATACATAAAAAATAATTATCTCATGTCATTGTGGTATGAATCCAATTTTTCAAAGTTATAATGGTTGAATTAAGTTCAAATTCACATAATCCTTTTTAGGTTTCAAACCCTAGTTTACATAACAAAGGTGTATTCATGAATGTTAAATTATTCAAAATAGTTTTTTGTGCCAATTAATTTAATTATAAGAAGGTTCAATATTCCAAATGAATACAAATCCATACATTTAATCAAAAAATTGTTTAATTTATTTATCAAATTTGGAAAATATATGAATTAATTACCTTATTAGATAAACTTTTATGTAAAATTATAATGTTATATATTTGTAATACATGATATAGAGTGAAAGGTAAATTTATAAATATACTGAAAGGGGAAAATTATAGAAGGAAACAATTTAGCTAGAAAATAAGAATGTAGGATTTTAAGTGTAACTATGAAATTAATTGTGTATATCTATGATGATATTGTGAATCAATAATAGCATTTCACCTATATTTGGGTTAAGGCCATTAGAAATTAATAGAGCCAACCTTATTTGTTATAATTAGGGCATGCTAATTTTTGGTAAAGATTTATGCTCTATAACTAATATGATAGGTTCACTTCACCTATATGTTCTATTAGACTATGTGAGATCTCTCAATATATCATGAAAACCATAGTGTTCATTCTTATTCACTTGTAACCATAGTTAAATTAAACATGAATGATAAATAGATGAAATTAAAAAAGGGTTTGGTTGTTGAATTTTTTATAGACCCTAAAACCCCCTTGTGTTAAGCATTATCTACATACCAATACTCTAAATAGGGATCAAACTCCATGTATTCATCCCATGCTACAATGGTGTGTGTGAAATATTTACATAATTCTAAATGATAATGCAACCCTAATGTATTTATGTGTTTTAACCATGATTTTTGACCTTTGAAAGTGTATGTATGCCTAGCTCAGGGCTACTAGGGTTGTATGGACTATGTATTGGGAAAATTAGATGTCTTTATCTCAATGCGTAGTTACATGTTATACTACTTTTCCATGTGTTAGACCCCTAATGAAAAATGACTTAAAATTATGGCTTTATGGTGGTAATTTAGGAATTCCTTTAGATGGGCATTTATAAACATGTGGGATGACCCATTACATGAGTTTGGATTTGAGAAAAGAGTCATTGTTTTGGGGTAGGATGCAACTAGTGGAATTGAATAGGACTGGGGATTGAGATAGTCTAAATGGATCATTCTTGTCTAAGGATCAAAGACAAATGAGCTGGAAGTATGGATCATTCATGGAATAATTTTGAGTTGTTTAAAATGAATAATAGGGACATTTTGATATCATTATTTTATTTTAGGAATGGGTCATCCACATATAATTGAAGAAAAGGTTGTTAAAATACCATATAATGAAGCATGAGCTAGTAGTGTGTATAAGGAGTGGTTACAAGTACATTATTTTAGCTTAAATTTTAGTTTGTGTTTAAGTTCCCCCCTCTTCTATTCTTGTAATGCATCAAAATTTAATGTACTAGATTAAAATTAAAATTACATACCTTAACTTAACTATAATGAATATTCTTAAATGTAAGCCACAACTTTGAGCAATGTTCCATGTAGAACCTATAATGAAACATGTTTAAAATTATTTCTTACTTAAGACAAAAATCAAAAATTAAATATAAGATGACTTGTATATCTAAAAATAAGAATTGAATACACCTAATTGGTTACATGAACCATTATTATTCATTAGTGAAAGTGGATTGGATTGTAAATGACCCACTCTTATTTGAAAAAATAGAGTGTGCATAAGAACTCAAGGTGTGGTTGAATCCATAATTGCATACCCAAAGAGGTGAAGTAGTTTGGAATCTATGTATGAATTATAATGGATTTTCTAGTTTAAAAAGTGATTCAAAAAGGTTAACCAATAACTATAGACTAAATAAGGTCTATTTATGATGAAAAACTAGCCCAAAACTAGTCAAAACTTGGTGTAAAAGATAATATGATCTAAGTCTACTATATATAGTGTAGAGAATAACAAGTATTTCCACTCCATCTACAAAACTAGTGTAAAAATAAGTAATAATATGGTTATGTGATATGAACCTATCCCTAATCTAATATTTGGGTACATATGGATTTCGAAACTAAGTAATACCATGTAATTTTCTAAGACAAAAAACCTTTGTACAAAATTATATAACACATGTTGCACATGACTCCCTAAACTAAGAAAAAGATTAGATAAATCTAAGCACTCATCTAAAATTATTTTAATACTTATTAAAAATTATTCTAAATTTTGATTCTAATATATTTTTTTTAAATATATTTTCCACCTATTGGGGTAACAACACACTATTTGGGACATAGCTAGCCTGCACCCTTGTCTAAAATGGATAATTTTTGTCTAAAATTTATTTTTAGGGTATTTTTGGGTGCAAATTATGATCAACTAGGTAAATATTTAATTTTTTTGTCTGTGTACAATATTTTTAGAGTTTAGTCTCTAATACAAGCCACTATGTATGCCCCCTCTTTTAAGGTGAGTTGTGAATCCTAAGAAATAACTTAACTCAAAATTTTAAAAAAAAAGTTATGCAAGAGAAATTAAGAAATATTTTAATCTTAGTAGTAATGATAACATGAATAACATGGAATAATCATATATAAACTAATAAAAATAGTGGTAATGTAAGATTCATGTATAAATATAAGCATATACAATGTCATGTCTAGAGATATGTTAGCCATGAAGCATGCAATGGTAAATTAGTCAAAAATGAGTATTAGAGTTTGAATATAAGTATTCTTGGAGGTATGCATGATATTAATCATGGAATAAAGAGACAATGAAGATGCATTATGTCCATCATGACATTGAAAACTATGTAAACAATAGGAAACAAGTGTCTCACACACTCACTCACTCACACACACACACACACACACACACACACACACAAAGAGTACACATAAAGTACAAAAGAGAAGGCTAATGGGCCACATACAAGGGACATATTTGAATATCACTCCTAAAAACATATAAACATACAATAGGCTTAGGACCACACATAAAGACATGTTAAATAATATGAAATCCAAAATAATTAATACATATAAGACATGAAGCATGGAAGAAAACATGCAAGAGTAAATTTAATTGATCAAAACTTTAAATTCATGACATAATTATATTCATTAATTTGAGTATCTAGAAAGATATCAATTTGAATGTAAGTGAGAAATATCAGTAGATTTTGTGCAATGTAAAGAAGTGAGTTATGAATAATAATGGATATAGAAATAATGATAGAACATATGTAAAATTATGCCCCTAATGAACTTGATTTAATATCAAACATTATAAGAGGATTGTTTCTTTCTTGGATATGAGAATTGATATCATGTATTCATTGGGATAGGTCAAGCAAAATCAGATAACAATGTAGTGTATTGTTGTCTAAGTAGAGTGGTTTTATCTATGAAATCATTTATGGGTCTAAGATAATGTGATGACCTAAAACTCTATCTAAAAATGGAAACATGTATGTTCTTCATTCACTCATAGACACTTATGAATCAAATTTTTTACTAACTAGATATATAGATAAATAGTGAGTATACTAATCATAAATTAACTAATGCAAATAAACTACATAAATCATGCATAGGTTCTAATTTTTTATTTTTTTATAATATTTGATTTTTTTATATTTTTACATATATAAAATAAAAATATAAATAAAGATACTAACTGATGATTCATTCAAGGGACTCATAATAATTAGGTAATGTATCTAGTATAGGAAGGGTGATATTTTCTGAATGGAAATTTTCATATTGATGTGACTAAACTAAGTTGAATTTAAAATCTAAACATTGATTTCCCTCTATACTATAATATCCATTTTAATGATGATCATTTTTATCATATTGTGCATTTTTTTGAGCATGATGAACACCACGTATTTTGGCACCCATTATAGATTGTATAAACTATGTGTTAGTATAATATGTGAATCACCCTTAGTGCCCTATAATATCAATCTAGAATGTGTAGGAGTAGAGAGAGGATCTCTAAATTATATGAAAAATATATATTAAATTGGCATGTCAAGGATAGGCCTCCTTTTAAGGTTAGATACTTTATTTTTAAAATTTCTAAGTAGGTTGAACCCTTTTAGGTGTCTCAACTTAAATCTATTATATAAAAACCATATATTTATATTATAGGGTATATTCATATGGTATACCCTAAAATGTTAATAACTCATTAGCATATATATAATTTATACACATATGAACTATGAAATAAACTACATGAATATGTTAAATCTAATATCTCCCCAATAACATATTGAATACCATTACACTAGGTACTATTGTAATCTTGGTAGTCACATGTGATGGACCAACCTATAATGGTAATGTAATCTAACCAATGGAGGTCTAAATGTCATCATTGAATAATTTTAGTACCATTTTCATGGGAATCAGATCCTCATCTATATACCCAATATGATTTATAAGAGTGGTTTTTCACATATTCACACTTGAGCCATTATCAACCATGACACTCTGAATAGGTTGGTGATCAATATGAGATTGAATAAATAAAAAGTGAAAATATGAGTCATCATCAACTATTTCATGATTTTTGAATGTGTTGACTAGCCTATATGGTACTAAAGTATGATAGGTACCAATTATTCCATTCAAAAGATGTTATCCTTATATAAGATAATTATAATAAATTACTAGAGGGTGCACATTATATGTTTTAATTCAATTTTTATGCACACCAATTCATAACAAGGTAGCCTCAACATTTTAGGATCTCAATGGAGGTAAACTCCACTCTAGGGCATGAGTTTTAGGTATGCAATTTGAACAACCAAGTGATGGAAAAGTAGGTAGAGCATGCAGGTTGTTAACTTGGACTATGTGTGGATGAATGTTATCTAAAAGAAAGACAAAATGAGGTGAGTTGGTAGATGGGTAGATAATAATCTAAAGTGGGTAGATATTAGAAATAAACTCAAAAATAGAGGGAAGGATAGAGGAAAAAAGGACTCTATGACTTCAATAATATCTTTTGGGTTGATTTCTTCATGGACAAGTGTTTTTAAAACCAATTTTTCTTTTTATTAGTTGTTTCACACACACATACAAACATGGTCAATTAGTCTGGGATAGTTTGATATAGGAAACTTAGAGATCTAGGCCAAAGGTTTCTCTTTTTGGAGTAGTTATTGTAAACCCATGCTCAGTATATTATAACTAAGACTAGGGAGGTATATATGATAGATGTTACACATACACAGAAGACTATATCATTGAAAACACATCTACACACTTAGAAAGATGAGACAATCAACCTACTTGTAAATAATTAATACAATTGATAATTATTCACTAGTTATTACACATATAAAATCAACATATTATTCATAACAAGAAGAATTCTTTGTATTTTTTACACACTTAGAATTAATAAACAAAACAGCTAAAAAGATAAAACTTAATTACACAATTTAGAGAGAAAATACACCGACACATGCATGACAATCAAAAATTGGTTTGCTTCTGTATTTAATTTTCTAACCCTTGAAAATGAGGTTTACATATTTTTATATAGACTTAGTGAGGGGTCTCCTCATCCTCCAAGTGCACGAATTTTTTTTATTACATGGTATATTTAGAACCTCAATTCTAACTCTAGCTTCAAAACTATGTGTAATATATACATATAATTATCTTATAATTATCAAAAATAAAGTTGACATTTACAATGTGATATAATATGTGCATGATTAAAAATAATTTAGGAAAATTTCATACTTAATATTTGATAAAATCATACTACGGGTAAAATACTGAAACTTTTGAATTGATATACACAAAATTAGCCTTTAAACTAAGCCTAGTTGGGCATTTGCATGGATGTGTTAACTGTGGGAGTTGTTGTAGATACTTGTGCTAAGTTGGAAGTTTTATCATCATTATTTTTATTCACCTCCAACTCTAGATAACACTTTTTTCCTATATCATGATGTTGGATAATGATATCCAAGTTGAGTAATGAGGGTCTATGTACTATGTTAAAATACTCGAGGAGTTTGGCATGCTCCACCTTAGTATTATGTAAGTGGATTTTGAATATTTGTAATTTCATCACCTTATTTCTAGAAAAACTCAACTTAGCTTCAATGTCTTTAAGTGTCAATCCTTTAGGGCTTTTCTTGAAATTATCAGATGTTTCCTAAAGGAGTTGATAAAAATTTATCCTACTAATTAGCTTACCTATACTATCCCTTGTCTTAGATACTTTCAATTCTTCCAAGATCTATAAAATGAGAGTTCCATGTTATTAATACTTGGGAATTACTATCATATATATTTTAATCCATTATTTATCCTCACAAGTTTTAATCACCACCAAATTGAGGGCATTGTATGCCTCTAATGATGTCATTAAGTCAAGATGGCTATATACCTGATTAGTAGTATAAAGAATGAGTAATTTCAATTTATTTTCATATTATTTCAAATAATTAAATAATTTGTGAGTATGAGCTATGTGGGGATCCAATTATACTTTCATCACTTCAATTGCTTCAAGAGCATTGTAAAACTTTGATGTAGCCTGATGAACTTCAGTCTCAATTCCTTGAGGGATATGGACTATTTGATTTTCTCTAGATCTTGTTCAAGTTCATGTCTAGAAATCTCTATCTCCTTATGTAATGCTATCATATCATCCTTGTGAGTTTTAGTAAGGGACTTAAAGTACTCTATATATGGGGATTACCCCAGCTATCTATTCTTCCTTTTGGACATGGAAAATACTTTTTATCTTTATTCAAGAATGATCTCCCTCCCATATTTATCCTCTAATTTTATCTTCCTAACCCTTTAGATGTTTCCTGAGGGCTTATGAAACAAAGACATTATTGATGTAAATTTTATGATTTTGAAATTAGTATTTTGAAAAGCCTTCAATATAAGATCAACTAACCATGGTGGGATAACTAGTTGGGTTGGGTTTATTGATTGTGTATCCTCAATTGTAACCTCCAATAATTGATCTTCTATTAATTGTTCTGAATCTCCTTTGAGTAATGAATTAGGAATGGAGGGCCTTATGATTTTGAACTAATCCATACCTCCATATAGGGGGAGTGGGTAGACTATATATACTTTTTTTCCCATTTTGGCCTTCCCTAAGTATATGATAGTAGTATCTTGGGAGGAGATAGTGGAAGGCATTAGTAGGTTGATCTGAGTAGATGAAACATGGATTTGAGATCTTGCCAATGCTCCTTCAATCTTCTTAAAATCCCTCCTTCTATTCTTAGGTTGGATTGGGGTAGTCTCAAAGGGAAGGTTAGCTATGGAAGCAATAACAGACATGGATGCCATTATGGAGGAAATTGAAACATTATGGGTAAAGATAACATCCTCCACTTTTGAGTGAGAAAAGATGTTTTCAAGACAACATTAAGGGGAACTAAACCAAAAATGGGATCAAAAAAGGAAACTTAGGAAGAAGAGATTGAAGGCTAAGCCTTCTTACCTAATTTATCATCTTTAATTAGTGAATTCCCTTTGTAAAATATAAGGATTAGTGCCTTCATTATTTCTAATTCATCCTCTTCATCTATTTCTTATTATGTCATTGTTTGATGTTGAATTGAAGATGTGCATATTTATGGTTGATCCATAGCTGGGTTATCTATGAGGGGAGGAGCTATTATCTTCCTATTGTAATAGATTGTGACCTTCCATGGTGGGGAGGAGTCTCATTGAATTGAGGCAGTAGCAACCTCTTACACTATAGATGTATATAATGGTATTACATCTAGGTGATATTGGCCTTCTACATTAGAGAAATCCAAGTAAATTGGATCCTCTTGAGTTCCTCTATGCTCAGTATCACTCACACAAGGCCCTTTCTTCATAGCCTTTAATACTCTAGGAGTTTTTTGATAAGGATCCCCTTATTCCTCTATTTGTTACTGGGGTATATTACATCAAAAGTTTGAAGTAGTTTTTTGAGGTCAACATTCTCCCTATTTGTAAAAATTGGGGACCCATGTGTTAAATTGTGAAATTCATATTTTGAATTTGAATTCGCTTGACTAGAACATCATGAGCATGTTTTGCATATTATTTACATTTAAATATCATCCACCCCCTAGTCTGGTTGGTCTTCTTTATTCATGGTTCTGATTTAGCTTTGCCTAATGTTGTTAATAATGGATCTCTATGTTTTAGATCACAAGTTTAATAGAGCTCTCCTTGATAGGATCCTACCTGGGTTTCATAATTATATCTCAACTTGACCTTTTATTATCCTTTAATCTATTAAAAGTTAGCTTGAATATGTGTTCAAAGTTTCTTTAAACCCTCATTTAGAAACCCTAGCATAGGATTCTTTTAGACCCAAATTCAAAAATAACGGGAACAATTTCGGTATGAACATTTTAAATAGTCCATGGATTTAAGCCTAATATTTATATTGAGGCTTGGCCATGTTTTTCAACACAACCTATCCTTAAACTAAAATTTATGAGCTTGGTCCCCTTATATGTCTTGATCTCCTTTGTCCCCTTTTATTTTTAATGTGGTCCAAACTTAATGTCTATAGGTTCCCTTTTATTAAATTCCTATCTTGGTTTGGCTTTATTTACACAAATATTAGTCTATAATCTTAGTCTTAGGGCCCTATTCACATTTATTAACCTGAATAAGACCTTAGTCCTAAGTCTTATTTACCTTGAGGCCTAACTTAAGTTGTGTACTTCTCTACATGAACTATAACCCATGTGCATTTGGGTAGAAATGATCGAATGGTGCAACATGGAATTGATTAGTCCTAAGATTTATCTTGTAAGAACCAATCACATCCAACTACTTGGATCATGATCAATAGTTCATGCTTGCTTAGATGAAACCAATCAAATGATGTGTAATAGGTCAAAATTTACAAGGGCTTATTGTGTTTTGTAGGAATTAATTTTGATGTTCTTACACCTATCATTTGACATCCATGAGGCCATCATCAATTTCTATGAAGTCATCAAATGTAAACCCTATTTATACATTACCAAAGCTTAATTTTGAAGTTCACACAAACATCATTGACGTCTATAAGATCATCAAAATTTAAACTCATGGACCAATCCCACTTAGATAAACGAACATTCTATTACCTTAATCATGATTAAAATCTATGTTTTAGATTAAAATTTAAATGTACATGAGGGAAAATTATAAATACCATAGGCTTAGCTTGAATATTATCATAAGGTTGAATAGTGTTTTTCAACATTAGACTAGACCTTAATTAAAAACCTTATGCTTAGTCTATATATATACCCATGATGCTCTTGTGAAAGGTTTTATGGGCTTAGCTTGAGAAAATGTGAGGCCCTATGGTATGAATCCTAGCTTAAAGTAGTTATCTCAAGGTTTTCCTCATATTTATCAATGCGATAAAAACCTTAGGTCAAAAAACTCAAGTCATCTTTTTATATTGGGTCTCCTTTTGATATGATCTAAAATTAGCCTAAGATTTATTTAATGTTTGTTAACATGAAACAAAACCTTAAACTAAAGTATTTAACCTAATTTATTTACATGGTCTGGTGATAACTTAAATTTTATGCACCTTTTTAGGATCGATGTCTTGTGCATAATTAGACCAACATGGTAAAATAGAACAAGACCACTATTGATCATTCAATAAAATCCCCAAAGGAATGTGGGACTAACATGTGGCACACATGCACTAACCATGAGACTAACATAGGCATAGATCTTAGGAGTCCCATAGGATTCCCAAGTGGCACAACCATGGGGCCCAATATAAAGGATATCCAGTGGCATGCAACTAGTAGGATCGAGATCAAATATCCACATTTATCCATATGGATTGATCTAATGGAGCAAGATCACAGACAAATTTTAAAAGGAAATTATCAATTTTCAAAGCATTTATGAATTAAATGTCATGAAAAGACCAAATAGATACTACAGATCTGTCATATTGATGTCACCTAATAAAAAATGGATAAAACCCAAGATTATGTGGGATTAAAAAGTCAAAGGTATAAAGGAAGGATTTTTAATCAAATCTAAAGCAAAAAAATCACCTTAGTGCTAATAAATCCCACTATTAAAGCTCAAAATAACATACAAAAAATCCCTAGCATCTATAAAACCCCTAATTTGATCACAACCAAGCTAAAAGAGTCCAATTACCATCTGAACAAGTGAAAATTAGCCCTGAGGTTGATTATAAACCACTAAGAAACTTATAGACTCACATCCATGGAAACATGAAAGCAAAAAAATAGAGAAGACAAAGAGTTGTATTTAACCTCAAATGTGGATGGAAAAATCTTCAAGGACACTATATTAGATGTGGTAGAACTGAATATCAAGGATAATGACTAGTCCAAACTCTTATGGGACATTAAAGAGTTATAAGCAATGACCAAGGAGGATGAAAAGAATTCCATAGTTAGCTAGAGGTGCTATGATGTATCCTCTATCTAAATGACCAGTCTCTACCATGTGGTAGTGAAACTTGAGGTACTTCATTGTATCGATGTTAATGCTCCTATTTTTAAGGATTGTAGACTTGATCAAGATATGATAATCCATGAGCATAATTTTAAGAAATTTGGTTACATTTCCCCCATGGCCTTTGAAATTTAATACAAAATTCTCATTCCTCAGGTGGATTTAACCATAATTAAGCAATGGTCTAGCCAAAATGACCTTAAAAATTGCCCTCACCCCATGGCTATATTTAGGAACCCATATATTTTTTGACCCCACTAGAAGAATCCCTATTTCCCAATTTAGGGTAGGGATTAGAATTATTATGACTTTAATAAATAGACTATCTAGGGATCCTTCCACCACTTATGTCATAAAACTATGGTTCCCTTATTTATATTTCATGGTTGAAAAAGGACTTACCCCTCTTATTAGAGCATTGATTAGTGTTTACCTGAAGCAATAATTCTTTTCCATAAATAAGAGGACTAACAATCACTTATTTATGATGTCTTATATTTTTTTATGTTGTATTGACCACCACCACCATCCTAACATAAAAAATTGGTCACATGAGGGAAGGTAGACAATCTCCCATTACTATTCTAAACTACACATATTTAAGTATAGGGACCACATAAAGTTCATTTGTGACTATGTGTATCTAGCCTTATCTAAGGTTATTACAGGGCTACCCATGATGAGAGTTAACCACTTAATCAAAAACTATGTGGAGCTCATTGGGGTCTTTTGGTTATATCATGATTACACTATAATTAAGATAGAAGGAACCTTATGTCAGCCCCTTAAATTACCAATCTATATACCCACCAAGCTAGCTAAATAAGAGATTGCATATCAATTGTTCCATGGTATTGATGGTATATGAAAATAAAAAAGGAAGGGGATAATCCATCCTTTTCTTTTGACTATTAGTATAATTTTGTTAAAAATTTTAGATAGTGTAGACACCATCTCCAACTACAAGGACTCTTTCAGTTTATAGTTTTATGATTTAAGGTAGTGGGATCCCAAAGATTATGGTCTAAATCATTTGCAGGCCAAGAAAATTAACATGAAATATAAACATCAGCTTGGTGTCCATGACACAATGTACATCCAAGAATCTTCATTTTTATAGGTCCTAGCAATATTTTAAAAGTACAGTTTCAAGATCAAGGCTAGATTGAAGAGAGATGAGAAGCCAACTAGTGAGATATGGTAGATGAATCCTTTGTAATACCATTTACTACTAGGACCATATACTAAGCCTCTTATAGAACAACCACAAGCCCAAATTTCATAAAGGCTAGAGAAAGAGAAACTTGAAAAAATACCTGGTGAAGGGGCACCCTCTTTTACCTAGCCTAAAAAGCTAGAGTCTCTAATTGAATATATAGACATGATTGTATTGCATCTTAGAGAGATAATGGAAGATGCCTTAGGAACACTAGATGATGCTTAAAAATAAGATAAATAAGAGGTGAAATAAGAGTAACCTCAACCCCAAGTTAAGGAAAATCAAAAGGAAAAGGGAAAAGAAATAGGTTTATACTTAGTTCAAGTTATTCCCCCTTAAAAGAGAAAGGTTAAACTAGCATTGGTCCCAACAGGCACTAAGAAGCCTAAGATAACCCTCACTCACCCTTTGAGTGAAGTTAATTTATTCAGTGATGAGAATCCAATTTATGGTCCAACCATTCTTGAATGGTTCATAAATGGAAAGTTACAAAAGATCCAAACTTTATACCATTAGTGGGCAACCACAAAGTCTGCCAACATCACAGTTCATGATGAGCTTAATCCTTGGACAGTGGCTCTACAATAGAAAGATAAAAAAGATAAATGGCTCCTCCTAGATCTTCAGGTAGAACCCAAATGGAAGTTTTAGAGCCTCCAAAAATGATACACTCTTTATTAAGTGTCAAATTTGACCCAACCACTATTGGATTAGAAAGAGTAATAACAAAGAAAGATATGGTGGGTGGAGAGAAATTCACTTTTCAAAAGGTGGATCCATTTGTTGGTTTAACTCTAGTGGGAGGCCAAAGACCAAGTAAGGACCCCATCTATGAGGAGGATATACTTGGTTTGGCTAAATCTCAAAGTGCCTAATTTAACTAAGGATTTTCTTGCTGAGGTTACAGGGTTGTCAATGGAAGGAATCAAATTTTCAAAGCAGACCAGCATTTCAAACGAAGCATTTTGCAAGTTCCCCAAAATGGATGAGGAGGAGCAAAAGTTGGTCAAAAATGGGGATTTTTATGAGCTGGATCAGATTAAAGGGATATGGAGGGACGTCCTAATCTGTATAAGGGAGTACTTCATCCTGGACGGTAGAAGCAAACGAGTGCATAAGTTCCATTTTGTCTTCCCCAACCACTTCAGGCATAAGGTTAGCTTGTCTTTTCCTTTCTATCTTCGCTACTCCCTGATTCAAAGCCTTTATGCTCATAGAAAAAAGGATTTGCACCCTATTCTTCACGAAGGCCTAATTCTTCTTATTGAAGGCTATTGCAAGAATAGGGCACTGGTTAAGTATCCCAAACAGGGGAAAAATAAGTTTCCAGGGAATAAAAAGAAAGAAAGTGTAAGCAGAAGAGGAAAAATTAAGACCCCTAGTCCTAACAAACATAATGCAGAAGAAGAAAGGGGTCAGGAGAGACTTGAAGAACCCGTGGAGGAAAAATCAGAGGAAGAAGATGGAACGGAGAGTTGGGAAACCAACTCTAGTAATGATGTAGAAGGATCAGAGGAAATTGAAAAGGATAAAGTCAATACTGAGGAGGATTATGTTACCAGAACAGAAGAGTTGGAGGAAAACCAAAAAGCGGCAGAGGAAGACACTGTCCAGGAAGATCCTGGTGAGGACCCAACTTCTAAGAAAGAAAAGGAAATATCCGTCCAAGAAGATATTCAAAATATGGAGATGGAAATTGAAGAAGGAATCAATGAGCGGGAACAAAAGAGCAAAGATGACATCTTTGAAGAAGATAGGAACAGCCCAAATAAAAAACCTGAGGATTGGAGAGGAAAGAATCAGAATGATGAAATTTACATCCCTATGACTTGGGTTAACAGTAAAGCTGAGTCTTCTTCCCAATTAGATTCCTAGCTGTGTAGGGAGATCATTGAACTCAAGAAAAAAGCAAAAACTTTGGAAGAGTCTTTGAAAGGTGCTTGGAACAAAGTAAACAGCATGGAAATTCAGCTAAGCGAGATCCCTGTGAAGCTCAAAGCTTACGAAATCAACCTCTAGGAGTTAATAAAGGATAACAGAAAGAAAATGGATGAAGTAACATCTAACATTTGTGCATTAGCTATCAATATAGGTAAACGAGCCAATGAGGAGACCAAAGCACTAGAGGGTCCCAACAAAAGGACAAGGCAAAGTTCCAGAAAGAAAGATACACAAAAAGGAGCTTTACTGGAGGTTACCACACAGGAAACTGCTGTGAAAGAAAAAGAAGCCATGAACTTGATTCTGGAACTGGATGAATAATCTGGTCCTTCTTGGAGGTAAAGAAATTGGTATAGTTCTTTGTTTTTCACTTGTTAGCTTTTGTTTGTTGTTTCTCCAGACTTTTGTATCTGGGTTTTGATCGGATGTATCTCTGATGGTTTCAGGACCATTCAAAACCTGATTTTGCTACTTCTCTGTAGTGTTTTTTAGGCATTGCCTGTGGGCGTTGTTGTTTTAAAGGGTTTTGGGGCCCCTTCAAAACCTACTTTTACCTCTAATCTAAAACAAATAAATAACCTTTAGAAGTAGAATAAGTATTTGGAGAAGTAGATAGTTGTATCAGTTCCTGACTCCATGATTGAAATTTTTGAGAAATAATTACATGACATGTTTGACTCTTTAAAGTTAACAAAGCTAAGATAGAGTGAACTATACCCATAAGATACAATAGCCAAGGTCTTAATCACCCAATGTTAGGGTTTCAAGGATAAAATAAAGGATTTGATTAGCATCTTGATAGGGGATAAAATCCCTATTTTTGAGACTATCAATGTTACTCATCTCAACACCATCTTGGGTTTGATTTTAGATAAAATCAACAATTTGAGTGCATGGTCCAAATCCTTGGAGAGACTCATCAAAGATGATAAATAACTACTAGATAGAATTGAAAAAAAACTAGGGAACATGATCGTAAAGCATTCAAATATCACATCCATGGGCATCATCGCAGATGATGAGTTTAAGCACAAGGCCACCTTGGTCATGTAAGAGGTGAGAAATAAGAGCCAAGGTAGGTCTGGAGGTGACAATAGTAGGATCATGGATATGATCATAACTATATAAAATAATATATATGAGGCAAAAAGTATTAATGATGCTTTAGAGAGAAACGATATGGACCTAGACGATTTGGCAGATCAAGTAGATGAGCTCCTCCTTGAGCCAACTATGAATTTGAAGTTAGTTGATGAGTAACATCAAAAGGTGATGAGGTTACTTAAATAGAGCTAGGGGTCTTCATCAATATAAGGTCTACTAGTTGGTTAAGGATATTCTCTTTTGAGAAAATATTATAAATTTTAGAAATGGAATATTATTTTGTAAAGGCATGTGTATTTTGTTAGCATGTTGCCTAAAGGTCAATCTATTTTAGAAATTTTAGTGTATTTTAGAAACTTTTTAGAAAGGATAGCTATCCTTTACATTTGGTACACTTTTAATTCAAGTTAATTGATTTACATGCTTCCTTGAAGCCTATAAAAGGAGCATTGCCATTTGTAAAAAAAGGGGAGAGAGTTTCTTGAGCCATAAAAACTAGTGTAAACTTTGAAACAATCAATACAAGTAGATAATTTTGAGAATATTATCTCATCTTATTTGTATGAATTATTATTTATCTTATCTCTTAATTTTCTATTATAGATCTCAAATTTGAATATTTTTTAAAGAATTCTAGACATGTATCTTTAATACATGGGAGAGATTTTTTTGAGCCACAAAAACTAGTGTAAACTTTGAAGAAATGAATACAAACAGATAATTCTGAGAAGATTGTCTCATCTTGTTTGTGTGAATTATTATTTATCTTTTCTCTCAATTGTCTATTCTAGATCTCAAATTTGAATGGTTTTTTAAGAATTCTAGATGTGCATCTTTAATACAAGGTTACTAATTTATGCAAATTTTAGATTAGTTGAATGTTCTTAGGTTTACTTCATTTTATTTGCTCTGCATAAGAATGTGCATATGCTATTTGATTATAGTAGTAAATATTTAGAGTAAAGCTAGTCCTTACTTGTATTTCTTCATACTATCCTTAGATATTTGCTTGGTGTGTGGTAAGATGTAGGTGTATGATATTTCATGCTATACATCGGTTAAATGTATGCTCAATTGAAATTTAAACCTTTTCATGATATTTAAGGTAAAGATCAGTAGTGTGTTTTATTTCTTCCCTACCACTCCCTTTTTCTCCTTTTTTTAACCAGATCACTGTAGCTTAAAACCATTATGAATATTCATTTTAGAATAGTTTCTAGTTATAATTTGATCACAATTCATTGACATTAGGATAAATTATTGCATCTTATGTAAAGATTATTGAGGACCAAGGTGGGTCCCAACCACCAAGTTTTATAAATATTATGGAATAGTTTGCTTACTCTATCATTATTTCATCATAGGTGACCATATCACCAAAACCTACAAATCATGCTCTAAATTCTTCAAATTATAAAATGAGAAGTGTTCTTTAAACATTAATATCACCTATGATACACTTAGAGGCATCAATAGGCAGAGCTCCATTGGAGCTAGAGGGAGGGCCGTAAATCCTTGTGAATTTTTAGGGTCTTTGCTAGTTTTGGTATATTTTGATCAAATATCATTCTATTCTTTGTATATTTGTGTTTCTTTTAGCTTAATTGTGTAAAATTTTGTGACATTCATGGTTTCAGACCCATCTTTGTGCTTATTTTAGACAAAGATCAATGTTCTTTGAAATTATACATGTGATTATGGTAAAGATGGCTTTAACTCTATTAATTCAATATTTTTGAGGTTAGTAACAATAATTTTGGTTAAATATTCATAGATATTTTGAAAATTTGAGCTCATTTAAGCTTAGAGTTGTAAAGATCAATCACATTTACATATTTGGACATATCTTTGAGCTAGTTTAGTTGAAGATCTTAGTCCTTTATTATTCTTTATGTGAATCTTCACAAAATTTGCTTAATGTGCAAGTTTATTCCTTGTCCTTTTTAAATATTAACTTGAAACATTTTATTTCAAACAAAATTGAAAGTTCTCAATCTAGAATTGCGTTGACTTAGAACAAGGTCACATTCAGGAAAAAAAAAAGGAACCTTTGCTTAAACTAGAAATCCATAGGAAATCTAGGCAAAGCAAAGGTAAACATAGATGTTCGAAATCTTTACTAACTTTACCACTCCAAGGTAATCATGTTCAACCTTAATCAAGGTATGGCATGGTTAGGTGATTCTTCCATAAATTTACCAAGTATAGTACATGATCTCCCCCACAATCTTAAGAAATATTTGCAAACATTTAGTCCAAATGGTGTTGTAACTACAAAAGAACACATTAAATCATTCAAAGTTACATTAAGATTTTTATATATCACCCATGAATATGTAGCATGTAGTTTTTTTCCTTTTACATTTAGGGATATTTCATATGAATTGTTTCTTAATTTTCTTGGTAATTACATTACCATTTAGGATGGTTTTAACAATGTCTTTATTGACCAATTTGGCAAGGTTATTAGTCCCTTTATCTTATACCAACAATTTACCACCATCAAAATAGATTCCAGGGAGTCCATAAGAGAATTTAATGTTAGGTTTCAAAAGATGCATATCTGAACCATAGATCCCTACAAACCTAATGATGTTTGGGATTTAGAAATCTATAAGGATGCAGTAGATCCTATGACTTCTATGTTCCTGTAGAGATCTTTTCTAGTCATAACCACCTTATCCCAATCCTATTCTAAATTAGTGATCATTAATGATCAAATGTAGACTCAAGTATAAATGGATTACTCTATTCCAAATGCTAATCCACATATACGCACCTTGAATATATTTCCTAACAACAATCAAAATAAGCCAACTTTGAATTAAATCCCATCTTTAAACTGGTTACCCTTGAACCATGTTACCCCTAATCAGAGCTTAGGATTCATGAGCCATGTTGCCATTGGGTTTAATTCAAATGATAAAAAAAATTTAATGCCATATAATGGTACCAATAATAATTAGATTCATTGTTAAAAAACTCCCAAGAGTGAAAATGACTCTATATTAAAGATAGTACAAATGCTAAGCACTAATTTTCTTTAGTTGTAAAAGCAAGTTGGTCATAAAAGTGAAGGCTCAGGTATGAACTTATATTTTTAAATATTTAATAGACCTAATAATAGATTCTATAATGATAATTTTCACAATAATAAGAACAATTAATCATCTATTAATGAGAATAACATGGACATTAATCTTATTGATGTTACATTAACAAATTACTATAGAGTTCATTATACTACTAAAAATGGTGAAATAGACTGCATTGAATTCTAGAAATATTTTGAAGCTTTTCAAGAAGAATTGGATACATTTGAAGTAGTTCCTAGTAAATATAATAGTGTAGGTACATTAGGATCTAAATCTGCTAACCAAGCCTTCATGGTGGAGATGTTTGACTTCCCCTTCCAGGAAGATAATGAACTTAATGTTCCTAAATAAGTTCATGTTTTCTAGTAGTTCTTGAAGAAGGCCTACCCTCTAAGGAATAGAGATAAGATCTATCCTTTGACTACTTCAACACCTCCAACCAACTTTAACACTCTTCTAGACACTACATCAGATAATAACCTAGAGCCTTTAAATGGAAGTACTTATAAACAAAGTATTGATGCATAGATTTTTTTAAATAAGACTAGGTATAATATTGTAAAAGACATGAAGAAAATAAATCCTAACATCACATTGCATGAATTAATGTAAATCACTAAAAAAATGGACCTGTTACTATACTCCTTATCCAAGAAACTTGGAAAGCCATCCAAAACTGATAATGCAAATGTTGTTATGTATAAGGCTAAGATAAATTCCCCACCTTTTTTGCTTACTATCAAATTGTTTGGTAAGAATATACATACCTATTTGTTGGATTCTAGTGCATCCACCAACATTATGCCAATAGGTATACATAAACAACTTGGCTTAACTCCTATCAAATCTGATAGGGTTGTTATTTAGACAAGTCTAGAGTCAAGGTAGTTAGGGAATTATTAAATGTTCATATGCAACTAGCCTCTGAATCGAGGGTTCAACAATTTATTGATATCTAAGTTATTGACATTATTGATGATTATGGGTTACTATGAGTAAGGAATGGACAAAGGACCTGAATGGATACATGTCCACTGACTGCTCACATTTGTGGCTAATATGGAAATGGGTACCAAATCAAATTAGATTGGAAAGGGAACTAAGGATGAAACATATGATCACAAAATACAACACTATGAATGAAAATGTGAACATAGTTGACTTTGATTTGGGATTTTCACTCTTGAAACTATTAATATAAGTGATTTTAAACCTTCTCATATTGTGCCTAGGTTATGGAAGATGCATTTTGATGGAGCTAGATGTAAGTCTAGGTCTAGAGTAGGAGTGGTCCTGACCAACCCTATTGGTAAGATATATCATGCCTCCTATAGACTTCAATTTCCATGCACTAATAACCTTGGATAGTATGAAACACTGAGCTTAAGTTTATAATTTACCATTAAATACAAAGTCAAAGAACTGCTAGTTCATGGTGATTTTAAACTAGTAGTCAATCAGGTAAGAAGTAGATACCAGTGCAAATTGGCATACCTCAAAAGATACAAGTTTATAGTATGGGATTTATTCGATTATTTTGATGATTTTAACATTATTTCCATCCCTAAGGAGGAAAACAAGGTTACTAATGAGCTTGCCTCAGTTATAGCCAATCTTATGCCAAACCATGACTCTCAAAACTTTAGCATTAAATTGGTTCTATGCCCCTATGTCCTAGATAATGAGAACCATATGTAGGTCTTTAATGATGACCAATAATTCCTAGATTTCATGACCAATTCAGGATTATTTTAGTAACATATCATAGATGAGGCCAAAGAGAATACTCTTGAAGAAGATGGTAGATCTAATGGTAAAGTCATTCAATTGAATGACAATAAAATTTCAAAAGGAATGATTGCCTTAGAGAGGTTATTTGACTGGGATAACATGGTTGAGAACACTAGGATTCCCAAAGCAAGTGGGAAAGATTACAAGGTAGTTAAACTTGGGCCTCAAGATCAACCTTAGCTAGTTAATATTAGAATGACATATAAAAAAATCAAAGATAATAAAGACAAAGACCTAATGACAAGCTACAAATATATAATTACAATTTCTTATGATGACTTGAAGATTTTTGATCCAAAAGTAATCACTTATTCCATACTCTTGAATAAATATTGCAAAACTTTTAGACAAAAGTAGAGGCTTGTCAACCCTATTTTAGAGCCCATGTTTTTTAAATAAATCAATAATTTCTTGGATGAAAAGATTATATTTCCCATTAGGCACTCTACCTAGGTTTCCAATTTGGTCCCAATCAAAAAAAATAATGGCAAAATTAGGCTTTGCATTGATTTTAGGAACCTCAACATGTCATCTAAAAATTACAACTACCTTTTGCCTTATTTAGATCAAGTTATACAAAGTGTTTATCATTTTATTATGATGTCCTTTCTCAATGGATTTTTAGGGTATAACCAGGTACTAGTGAATCAATAAGATAATATGAAGACTACATTCACTACAAAATGGGTCATGTTCACATACAAAAGGATGTTATTCAAACTGATCAACATAGGAATAATGTTCCAAAGAACCATTGATCATGCTTTCCAAGGTTTCGTAGGTAAAATCATCATTATATACATGGATGATCTAACTATTTTTCTAAAAACAAGGAGGACCACATCATGCATTTACAATAGGTATTTAAAAGGTGCATATAGTATGGGATTTACCTTAACCTAAAGAAGAGCATATTTTGTTTTATTGAGAGTAAATTTTTAGGCCATGTCATTACTAAGGATGGAATATATATATATCCTAAAAGAATATAATCTATATCAAAAATATAACCTCCTAATAATAAGAAAGAGCTAAAATCACTCTTTGCCAAAATTAACTTTGTGAGAAAGTTTATTTATGGTTTTATAGAAATCATTAAGCCACTAAATGACATGCTAAAAAAGGATGCCAAAATCACTTTGAATGGGGAAATTAAGAAGGCCTTTAAGGAAATCAAGAAGGTAATTGGTTAAGATCTAGTCCTAATAATTCTAGACTTCTCCAAGGATTTCTACCTTTACTTTTTTGCTTCTGACCATACTATTTTTGTAGTCTTAACTCAGAAAATTGATGGATGTGACCATATAATTGCCTTTATGAGCACCAATTTTAAGAATTTTGAGTTAAATTATCCCTTGATTAATAAACAAGCATGTTCATTGGTAAAATTAGTGAAAAAATTCAAGCACTACATTATTAAGAATAAAGTGCATGCCATCCTACCTGAGCCTGCTACAAATCTCGTGCTAAGTTAGAATGACCTTGGAGAGTGAAGAGGTAAGTGGATGTCTATTCTCTAAGAATATGACATTGAGATGAAAATGACAAAATTAGTAAGATGCCAAGATCTGATTCAAATTATTACCAATGCTAACCCCAAGTTTAATGTCTTGCAAGTTGAACAAGAAATTTTTTAGTCTAATGACTGGTATGATCCTATCATTCATTTACTAATTAATGGTGTTTATCTTGTAGGACTAACTAGGGAGTAGAACAAATCTCTAATACTCAAGGTAGCCCATTGCCTAATCAAGAATGGAGTGATATACTAAAATAAATTTGAAAGTGTCTACCTAATATGCATTTCTAAGGAAGAAGTTATTGAGATAATGAGCACATTTCATGAGAAGATAGGAAGTGGGAATCTATCTAGAAGAACCATGGCCCACAAAATTCTAAGAGCTAGCTACTATTATTCAACCATCTTCATAAATGCTCACAAGCATGTGAGATAATGCCACTCAAGCCAAATATTTAGTACAAAGGAGATAAAATTAGTAATTCCATTGTAATGAGTAATGGTTGATAAACCCTTTCCATAATGGGGGTTAGACTTTGTACGGGTGATCAACCCCAAATCATCATAAGGTCACAAGTATGTCCTGATAGCTACTAGCTATTGTACTAGGTGGATTGAGGTAGTGGCCACTAAGTAATGTATAACTAAAGAAAGGATCACCTTTTTAGAATAAAACATATGCACCAGATTTGGAACTCTAGTCTCCTTAGTATATGATAATGGATCTGTTTTCACATTCATTGAAATGATAGAATGGTAATATGATAATAGTATTATTATAAAGTTCCCATCCAACCATTACCCTTAAGGTAATGTATTATTATAATCTACCAATAAGAACTTGATTAAGCCATAAAGAAGTTTGTTATAGATAAGCCTAGAATGTGTTATAAGCTTCTCAAACATGCCCTTTAGGTAGACAAGATAAGGATAAAGTAGGCCCTAAAGTCATCACCATTATTGTTTGTGTATGTCAAAGAGCCTATATTCCCTATCACCCTCAAGTTACCTACATACAAGTTCATGCAAGAATATATGGAAGAAGATCATGAACTTGAAAATTCAAGACTGTTGGACATTTTCCAAATGGATTATGCTAAAGAAGAGGCTTTTGCTAATTTTATTAGACACTAGACCATAGTGAAGAGGTGGTTTTATAAGAGATAAAAAAGTAAAAGTGTTCAAATAAGGTGACTTAGTTATTCTCTAGGACAATGCATCTAAACCTAAGGAAAAACATGGAGAGTTCACCCCTCTATGGATAGGCCCCTATCAGATTGTTGACACACTTAGGAATAACACATTCAAACTAAAAGACCTACAATGATTATAATTCACATTGCCCAGCAATGGGTAGTATCTTAAGAATTACTTTTGTGTCGCTCCTCTTGGGGTCTTCATGGAGAATATATGTAAGACTATTTAGGTTTAGTGTAGATGGTTTTAATTTAATTTCCCTTATACTCTTTCCTTCCTTTCCCTTATCTATACATATGTTTGTATATATTTGTTTGATTTTCTTTGATTTCCTACTTGCTTTGCTTTTTGTTTTATGTGTTTGCTTCTCTACTTGGTCCCCTACTTCTAATAAATCCTTTTGGGCAACCCTCAGTTCATATTTTTTTAAAGCTCAAAAAATCCATAGGTTCAAAAATGTTAGTATGTATCTTGATCAAATGTTGATCATGGATATGGAATATGAGCTTATGTTATAGTTTTAAGAAACTAGTAAGGAATGGTAGATAGGTCAACTATTATATGAAAATTTAAGCATTATTGTGATCTAAATTTGGTTTTATATGTGGGAAGAAGGCTTGAGTTATTTAGGCATAATCATGTTTACACTTAATAAATATCCTTGCCTGGGATAAAGTTTACAACCATATGTGATTGTTTAAAGATCAAAAAATTGACCAAATCCCTAAACTTGGCTAACCTAGTTTCCAACCTTTGCTAGAAGGCCTAAAAGATCTAAAATACAAAATAAGATATTATTTCTAAATCAAAATTTTTCCAAGCAAAGGTGATTCTTATAATCTCCATCAGGGCTATGGACACCTAACTGGTAGTGGAACAATACCTTGAGTGGAGTAAAAGGCATATATATCAGGGTTATGGATGCCTGGATGATAGCAGAATAATGCCCAAGCCTTCCCTGAGCTAAATCATGGTTATTAATGAATATCCAAACATGATATTAAGTCTATGTTAATGGTTAAATAAATGAAACCAGGGTGTTGTCCCCCAAATCCCATGGCAAACAATCAATGGAATCAAAGCATACACATAACATGGATAGGTTTTTATGTTTGATCATAATTTTATAGATGCAAGGTTTATTTAAACCATGAACTAATCTTGATAATGGCACTAATCAAGTAGAATAAGTATTCTAATTATTTTTATAAATTAGTGTCTCTAAATTCTAACATATTTCTATGTTTCCCCTAGAAGTTGCCATTTGTTGAGGTCAACATACCCCCAATTTATGAAAACTAGGGACCCATGTATTAAGTGGTGCAAGTAATATTTTGAAGTTGAAATTCACTTGACTAGATCATTATTAGCATGTTTTGTATATTATTTCCATTTGAAAATCATCTACCCCATGGTCCGATTGTTCTTCTTTGTTCATGGTTTTGCTTTAGCTTTACCTAATGTTACTAACAATGGATCTCTATGTTTTATATCACAAATTTAACAGAGCTCTCCTTGATGGGATATTATTTGGGTTTCATGATGATATATCAACTTGATCTTTTATTAGCCTTTGGTTTATTAAAATTTAGCTTGAATCTATGTTCAAATTTTCTTGAAACCCTCATTCAGAAACCCTAGCACATGATTCTTTTAGACCCACATTCAAAACTAAGGGGAACAATTTTGGTGGAAACATTTTAAATATTCCATGGATTTAAGCCTAATATTTATATTAAGGCTTGGTCATGTTTCTCAACATGACCTAACCTTAATCTAAAAGTTATGAGACTGGTCACCTTATATGTCCTGAGCTCATTTGTCCCCATTTATTTTTAACATGGTCTAAAATTTATGTCTATAGGGTCCCTTTTATTAAATTCCTAGATTGTTTTGGCTTTATTTTCACAAATATTAGTCCTAATTCCCTATTAATGCTTATTAACCTAAATGAGACATTATCCTAAGACTTTATCTTAAGTCTTATTTTCCCTGAGCCCTAACTTGAGTCATGTGCTTCTCTGAAGAATCTACGACCCATGTGCATTTAGGTGGAAATGATCAAATAGTGTGAGATGGACCTAATGAGTCGAAATATTTATCCTATAAGAACCAATAATAGCCAAATACTTATATCATGATCAATAGTTTACGGTTTCTTAGATGAAACTTGTCAAATGACACGTAATAGGGCAAAATTTCCAAGGGCTTACTATGTTCTATGGGACTTAAGTTCAACATTTTTGTGCCCATCATTTAACATTTGTGAGGCCATCATTGATGTCCACGAGGCTATCAAATTTAAACACTGGTGATACATTACTCGAGCTTAATTTTGACATTTACATGAACATCATTGACATTTGCAAGATCATCAAAATTAAAACTCATGGTCCAATATCACTTAGATAAATGAACATGTTGTTTCCTCAATCATTCTTAGAAGCTATGTTTTAGCTTAAAATTTAAATGTACATGAGGGAAAATTATAAATACCATAGGCTTAGATTGAATATTATCATAAGGTTGAATAGTGTTTTTTAACATTAAACCAGATCAAAACCTTATGCCTAGTGTGTGTGTGTGTGTGTGTGTGTGTGTGTGTGTGTGTGTGTGTGTGTGTGTGTGTGTGTGTGTGTGTGTGTGTGTGTGTGTACACCCCACATGGTCTTGTGAAAGGTTTTATGGGCTTATTTATAGGGCTTGACAAAATATGAAGCCCTATGGTATGAATCTTGGCTTAAAGTACTTGTCCCAAGGCTTGCCTCGTATTTATCAATGTGATAAAAACCTTAGGTCTAAAACCTTAAGTTAAGTCATCTTTTTATATTGGGTCATCTTTTGATATGATTTAAACTTAGCCTAAATACTTTAGCCTAATATTTATTTCATGTTTGTTAATATGAAACAAAACATTAGACAAAAGTATTTAACTTAAGTTATTTACATATTCTGATGCTAACTTAAAGTTCATGTACCTTTTTAGGATTGATGACTAATGCATAATAAGACCAACATGATCAAATAGAGAAAGACCAGTATGGATCATTTTAAATAATCCTTAAAGGTATGTAGGACCACCACATGGCACATGCACACTAACCACAAGACTGATAGAGGCACAAAGCTCAGAAATCCCATGGGATCACCAAGTGGCATAATCATAGGACCTAGTATAAAGGATAACTAATGATGTGTAACTAGTGGGATCAATATCAATGATTCATGTTGATCCATATGGATCAATTTTATGGAGTGAGATTAAAGACAAATTTTTAAAGGCAATGATCAAGTTTCAAAAACATTATGAATCAAATGTCATAAAAAGGCCAACTGGATACCATAGAGCTACCACATCAATGCTAGCTAATCAAAACTAGACAAAACCCAATATTTTATGGGCTCAAAAAGGCAAAGGTATAAAGTTAAGAGTCTTAATCAAGTCCAAAGCACCAAATTCACCTAAGTGCTAATAGTTATCATCATTAAATATTAAAAAGACCAGTAAAAAAGCCCTAATGTCTATAAAAACCCTAATTTGATCTTAGTTTGATCATAGCCAAGATAAAAGAGTCCATTTACCATCTAAATAAGTGCAAATTATCCCTCAAGTTGATTACAGACCATTGAGCAACTTCTAGACTCACATCCATGGAAACATGAAAGAAACAAAACAAAGAATAAATAAATATATATTTAACCTTAGATATGGATGGAATAATATTCAAGGACACTATATTAGATATGGTAGTGCTAAATAATAGGGGTAATAACTGGTCTAAACTCTTTTGGACCATTGAAGAGTTACAAGCAATCACTAAGGAGGATGACAAGATTGTCATAATTTGCTAGAGGTATTATGATGTAGTCTCTATCCAAATGACCAATCTCCACCACATGATAGTGGACCCTAAGGTACTTCATTGTATTAATGTTATTGCTCCTATTTTAAGGATTATAGACTTGATTAGGATATGATAATCCATGAGCATAGTTTTAAGAAAGTTGTTTACATTTCCCCCATGGCCTTTGAAATTTACAACAAACTTCCCATTCCTCATGTGGATTTGCCCACAATTAAGAAATGGTCTAACCAAAATGACCTAAAAATTGCCTTCACCCCATGGCTATATTTAAGAACCCATGTATTTTATGACCTCATTAGAAGAATCCCTATCACCTAATTTAGGGTAGGGATTAGAATGATTATGACTTTGCTAAATATATTATCTGGGGTTCCTTTCACCACTTATGTTAGCAAACTATGGGTACTTTATATATATTTCATGGTTGAAAAAAGACTTACCCCTCCTATTAGAGAATTGATTAGTGTTTGAATGAAGAAACCATTCTCTACCATAAATAAGAGGACTATAAATCACTTCTTTATGAAGTCTTATATTTTGGATGACCTATTGGCCACCACCACCATCTCTAACATCAAAAATTGATCACCTGAGGGAAGGTAGATAGTCTCCCATTACTATTTTAAACTACACAATTCAAGTATAGGGACCAAATACAATTCATTTATGACTATGTGTATTCAACCTTGTCTAAGGATATTAAAGGGTTACCCATGATGAAAGTGAGCACCTTGATCAAAATTATTTGGAACTCATTAGGGACCTTTTGTTATATCTTGATTGCACTATAATTAGGATAGAAGGAATCTTATTTCATCCCCTTAAATTTCCAATATATGTACCCACCAAGCTGGATGAATAGAAGATTGCATACCTATTATTTTATGGTATTGATGAAGTATGAAAATATAAAAGGAAGGGGCTACTCCATCCTTTTCCTTTGACTATTAGTATAACTATGTTATAGAATTGGAGTAGTGTAGACACCATCTCTAGACATAGGGGCTCTTTCAATTTACAACTTGATGATTTAAGGTAGTGGGACACTCAAGATAATGTTGTGAATCATTTGAAGGCCAAGCAAATTAACATGAAATATGAACATCAGCTTGGTGTCCATGACACAATGTACATCTGACAATCTTCATTTTTAGAGGTCCTAGCAAGATTGAAAAATAATAATATCAAGATTGAAGCTAGATTGAAGAGAGATGAGAAGACAACTGGTGAGATATGGTAGATGAATCATTTACAATACCATTTACTACCAGGACCATCTATTAGGCCTCCTCTAGAATAGTTAGAGGCTTAAATTGCATAAAGTCTAGAGAAAGAGAAACTAGAAGAAATACCTAATGAGGGGGAACCCTATTCTACCCAGCCTAAAAATCTAGAGTCTATAATTGAATACATAGACATGATTGTATTACATCATGGAGAGATATTGGAAGATGCCTTAGGAGTACTATCTAGTGCTTATGAATTAGACAAAGAAGAGGTGCAAGAAGAGGAACCTCAACCCCAAGTTAAAGAAATAGGAAAGGAAAAGGGTAAAGAGATAGTTTTAGAATTAGTTTTAGTTATTTCACCTCAAAAGAGAAAGTATAAACTAGAATTAGTCGTAGCAGGCATAAAGAATCCTAGGATAACCCTCACTCACCCTTTGAGTGAAGTTAATTTATTCAGTGATGAGAATCCAATTCATGGTCCAACCATTCCTAAATGGTTCATATATGGAAATTTACAAAATATCCTAACTTTACACCATTAATGGGCCATCACAAAGTCTATCAACATCACAATTCATGAGGAAATTAAGACTTGGATAATGGCTCTATAAAAAAAGAGCAATAAATACAAATGGTCACTCCTGGTCTTGTAAGTAACACCCAAATGGAAGTCTTAGAGCCTCCAAAAATAGCACTCTTCATTAAGTGTCCAATTTGACCCAACCATTTTTAGATTATAAAGAGTAACAATAAATAAATCTATGGTAGGTGGAAAGGAATTCACTTTTAAAAAGGTGGAGCCGTTTATTGGTTTGACTCCAGTGGGAGGCCAAAGACCAAGTAAAAAACCCATCCATGAGGAGGATATACTTAGGTTGGCTGAAACTCAAAGTGCCCATTTGAAATCTAGCATCAAGGGCCTACAATAATGAATAAAGAACCTTCATAAGTAAAATGAGGATTTCGAGAAGAAATAAGTTTGATTAGTTCTTGAATCCATGATTGAAATGTTTGAGAAATCATTCCATGACATGTTTGACTCTCTGAAGTCAACAAAGCTAAGATAGAGTGCACTATACCTATAGGATACAATAGCCAAGGGATTAATCACCCAATGGCAAGGTTTTAGGGACAAAATAAGGATTTTATTAACATCTTGGTAGGGGATAAAATCCCTAGTTTTAGGACTATCAGTGTTACTCATCTTAACACCATCTTGGCCTTGATTTTGGATAAAATCAATAGTTTGAGTGCATGGTCTAAATAATTGGAGAGACTCATCAAAGCCAATAAATAACTACTAGATAGAATTGAAAAACTCCTAGGGACCATGATCACAAAGCCTTCAAATCTCACATCCATAGGCATCATAGAGATGATGAGTTTAAACACAGGGCCACCCTAGTCATGCAGGATGTGAGAAATAAGAGCCAAGGTAGGTCTAGAGGTGACAACAGTAGGAAATGTATATGATACTAACTATAGAAAAGAAGAAATATAAGGAAAAAATAATTAAGGAGGATTTAGAAATAAATGATAAGGACCTAGATGATTTGGAAGATTAAGAAGATGAGCTCCTTCTTAAGCTAACTATCAATTTGAAGCTAGTTGATGAGCATCATCAAAAGGTGATGAGGTTACTTCAACAGATCTAGGGGTCTTCATCAACACAAGGTCCACTAGTTGGTTAAGGATATTATCTTTTGAGAAAACATTGTAAATTTTAGAAATGGAATATTGTTTTATAAAATCACATGCATTTTGTTAGCACATTGCCTAAAGGTCCATCTATTTTATAAATTTTAGTGTATTTTAGAAGCTTTTTAGAAAGAATAGTTGTCCTTTACATTTTTTACTCTTATAATTTTAGGTTACTAATTGATATGCTTCATTGAAGCCTATAAAATGAGAATTATCATTTGTAAAAAAGGGGAGAGAGTTTTTTGAGCCACAAAAACTAGTGTAAACTTTGAAGCAATGAATACAAGTAGAGAATTCTAATAAGATTGTCTCATCTTGTTTATGTGAATTTTTATTTTGCTTCTCTCTCAATTATTTGTTCTAGATCTCAAATTTGAATGGTTTTTTAAGAATTTTGGATGTGCATATTTAATATAGGGGAGAGATTTTTTTGAGCCATAAAAACTAGTGTAAACTTTAAAGTAATGAATACAAGCAGAGAATTCTGAGAAGATTGTCTCATCTTGTTTGTGTGAATTGTTATTTAGCTTCTCTCTCAATTGTATGTTCTAGATCTCAAATTTGAATGGTTTTTAAGAGTTTTGGACATGCATCTTTAATACAGGGTTGCTAATTTATGCAAATTCTAGATTAGTTAAATGTTTTTGGGTTTACTTCATTTTATTTGTTCTGCATAAGAATGTGTATATGTTATTTGACTACAGTAGTAAACCTTTAAAGTAAATCTAGTCCTTACTTGTATTTCTTCATATTGTCCTTAGATATTTGCCTCATGTGTGGTAATATTTGGGCATATGCTATTTTTTATTATACATTAGTTAAATGTATATTCAATTGGAATTTAAACTTCATGATATTTGAGGTAAAGATCAACATGTTTTCTTTTTTCCCTACCCTTCTCTTTTTCTCTTTTTTAACCAGATCATTATAGCTTTAAACCATTATGAAGATTCATTATAGAATAGTCTCCAGTTAGAATTTGATCATAATTCATTGACATTAGCATAGATTACTACATCTTATGTAAATATTATTGAGGACTAAGGTGGCTCTAAACCACCAAGTTTTATAAATATTGTGGAACAATTTACTTGTTCTACCGTTATTTCATCATAGGTGACCAGATCACCACAACCTAAAACTCATGCTCTAAATTCTTTGAATTCTAAAATGAGAATTTTATTTAAATACTAAGAGCACCTATGATAAACTTAAAGCTATCAACATAGTCCATGTTCTAGGGGTGGTAGCCTTGTATGCATCTCTTACACCAAAATTAAAGGTTTTCCCTAAATAATCTTCAAATGACCCTCTTTAAGGCCTACAAGTTGTGTTTTTTCTAAGACTTGGTCATCATATTTTGTATTTAAGAATAAAAAATCATGGTCATAGGGAACATGTTAGTATGGTATACAAAATATTTAGATATGCTTTTGAATTAATACATAAATATCCCAATCTCTATGAGGTAGGGTGGCCAACTGATAGTGCTTCTTCTTATTTCCCACATCCCTAAAATGTTTCCTCATCATATAGAACATTCATCCAATTATCATATGAGACCAAAATAATGTGCCTTTCTTTTGTTTTATGAGATCCTATTATACACTTCACCAAAGTTGGAATGTAATATCTTGCTCTACAAGCTTATTTGGTACATACTTGGGGAGGCACATGGGTTTGACCTTATTACCAGTGACCATGATCACCGTATAGTCTAGGTAAATCCAATAGTCATCCTGAGGTACCAGTGTATCTATTATCCTCTTGGATATATTAGGTAGTGGGGCCTCATATATGTCTTTCCATACCTAAGGATATATATCCTCAATAATTTGAGTCATATGCATAGTATATGCATATATGTGCATAAATTGATAGTTATATATGTTATTATTTATATAGTCTGTAGTTAGGCTTCAAAGCTCCCTAAAGTATCTACACATTATTCCCATTATTACATCTAAGATTTATGACATCATATAAAAATGTCCTACTAAATTGGGCCTTTTGCCTTTATACAAAACTTGTTCCCTTACCTTAAAGCTAATAATCTCTCCTAGGGAAAAGGTCATGTTAGAGGTCATCAACATGTCTATAAGTGGCACCCAATCTAGGTGGAATAATGCATGTTTGGTATGCCATAAATCCTATTCATTAGGGCCATCCCAATGCATAAACCCATTCTAAATTTACTAATGTAGGCGGGTGATTTTAATTTCAATACCATAGACTCCCTAGGAAGAAGCCATGAGCTCAAATTTTTTGCAATTAGATTATGCTTATCCATGTTACCACCCTATGTTTATCAAATATGGAATATGAAATCATCAAAGATAAGTACCTTTATAAATAATCACCAAATATTCAAGACATGACCATCTAGTGATCCATGTGATGTAAGAATGCATCTTGTTCACCTTACTAGAAAATTATAAGTCTTGTAGTAGGTTGATGTAGGGCATAACTTCAGGCTTGGATATCATGAATTATAGTAATTATCTATTGAGAGAAACTGGGTCTATCACTAATTGTTGTTATGTTGAGGATAAATCTCCTTCATGAGAAAATATGTTAATAGCATCAATGGCATCCCATAATTTTGATTAATTAGTATACCTATCATTGAATATTATTACATCAAACATAGTGTATGTATACTCTATGGAATCCTTGAAGGAAAATTGGGATGGTGGGAGTAATCCTTTGAAGCTCTGAGATGATGAAGCCATTAAAATTGTTTGATTTTCTCAAAGTTTATTTATTTTATTATAAAAACTCCTTTCCAATGGTTGCCTTTTGGCAATGCATTTGTAGGTGGCTAGGGCTTTGTTTATAAAGTAGTAAGTGAGATAAAAAAATTCTTGTGATCAAATGAACATGTCGATGGCCACAAGTCATTGATATAGTCATTTGCATTCAATTCAATTTCATACACTTTTAATTTCTAACATTCATATATTTTATTTACCTATAAAATTAAAATACCATTAGTTTACTTAGCAGGAAATCCATGTCTTTATGTTCTTTGACAAGTGTCATGAAGTAGTTTTTCTTTACTGGCTAAGTCTAGTGGGCTTGCGATAGTCAAGATTTTTGATTCAAGTTTCATGTTAGGAATAAGCTAATGACTATTGTGAATCAAATGCTCTAAACACAAATCCTAATAAAATCTGTGAAGACCAAATCCTTTGGAATAAAAATTTAAAAAAAATGTTTGAATAAAAGTTTTGAAAAAAAACCCTGATAATGAAAATCCAAAAGGAGTTCTAAATAAAACAAAGCTATGGATAAAGGAAACCCCAAACAAAATTAATGAATAAAATTTCTGATGAACAAGTCCTAAATATGAGTTTTAATGAACATATCTAATAAATAAATTCTTCAAATTTAAGTACTAAACAAATCCTCTAAACAAAATGCTTGAAGGCCAAATCCTTAGAAATGATGTTTGAATAAAATTTTAGATGAACAAGTCCTAAACACATTCTCTGACATTAAGTATTGACCAAAATGTTTGACTACCAAAATATTGAACAAAATAGTTCTGAATAAAACCAAGTCCTAAAGCTTGCATAATTACAAAAACTCTTGAAAGGAATTAATAATTTAGTCCAAAATGTAAAATATCATTTTTAATACTTCTAAGAGTTAATATTGAGGAGAAATCTGATAGAACTTCCACATTTACATAGAGGAAAACTTAACAAATAAGGCAAAATTAAAAAAAGTGGGTCCCCATTATTTTTAAACAAAAAATAGGGTAAAGTTGGGTACACCAATATGCATAATTAACACTTGATGTATCTATTATCTCATTAGTTGTATGTGTAGGAAATAGATCACTAAATATTTTAATTTCTTTTATTTTACTTAGTTATGATTTTTAGATTTTGTAGGTGTGTCCACATCAATGATATTTGCATCTATCAAATCCTAAATCTTATGCCTGAAACTGATGCCCCTATTAGTAGTGTGCCCTATTTTTCTATGAAATTCACAAAATGAATTCTATTCAAATCACTTTAGAATAAAATTACTCACATAAACCTATTTAATGGGATGTAAAGATATGAGATTGCATTCCAATAGTGTTTTATGGACCTTATATGGAGCTTTTGGTATATTGGTAATCTCTCTCCTAGGAGGAGTTGATAATATACTATGTGGATTTGGTTATAAAATTTCATGTATTATTTCCTTTTGATCATTTGGCCTCACCTTATATGGTGGTTTACTTTAATTCTTTGTATTTTAATTTAGATTGGTTGCATACTTAAGATTATTTATTTCCAATAATTTCACTTCTTGTTCTTTAATTATATGACATAAATCCATAAATGAGATAAAATTATTAAACATGATGGACTCATATAGGGGTGGAAGTAATCACTCTTTAAACACATCTTAGAATTCTTTGTCTTCCATAAGATTTTTCATTTTAGATAGCATCATATTATACCTTAAGACATATTATATGATAGGATAATTAGATTTATGTTTGAGTTGGGTAATCTAAGCATATGAAATATTCTCACTAACATTGATCAAAAAATATTCTAAAAGTATATCATCCAAGTGATTAAATGCATGCATTGATTGATGAGGTAAGTCATAAAACCATTGTAAATCATATTTATTTAGAATTCTCACAAATAACTTAGTTAGTAACTTATGATTCAACACATAGTCTAAGAATGATGTGTGGAGTTATCTCAAATATTATTTTTGGTCACCCTTTCCATCATATAGTGTAGGCTTAGTTGTCACAAAACTTGTAGGTAGAGGATACACTACTATGTGTTGTGCTAATAGAGTGTGAAATAAAGTGTGAGAATAAAACACTTTATTATATTTTTAAGCATCATGATCCAAATTTAACACCTTAGTTTATATTGACTAAATTCATGCATAAAGGATTCTACATCGGGAGAAGAATAAGAATGATTGCTAACCAAAGGTGGTTTTCCCAATGACTGAGTAGGAATTAACATATTAATATGTTTAATCCCTTAGGTTGGAGCCATAGTAAATGGTGGTAAAAATCTTGGATCTATGGGTTCCAATAAAGGTTAATAATCCATAGTATTGGCCTTTGGATGCCTTCTTAATTTCTTGTCTAAAATGTTTTATAAATACATCTTGCATATCTTGATTCTTTGAACTCAATCCTTTAAACTATTATATATATATATATATATATATATATATATATATATATATATATATATATATATATATATATATATATATATATATATATATATATATATATATCACTATGGTATTATCAATTAAAATATGAAAATATTAAACATGGGGAATATATATATATATATATATATATATATATCACTATGGTATTATCAATTAAAATATGAAAATATTAAACATGGGGAAAACTTAGTGTATCACTGTCTAAAATAGGTAGAATCAATTTCTTAAATTTGAATGAAATAAGAAATAAAAACTTGGAATAGTATTAATAATAAAGAATTTATCAAATCTAAAAACCCTAGGAAATTAACTATAAATATAAAAAATAAGGATATAAACCCTAGAAACATCTATGGTTGGTATGTTTTGACATTCAACCAATAGATAGGTTCACCAATGTATTTTATCAATATTTGAAAATATATGAATTAATTACCTAATTAGACAAACTTTTTTATAAAATTAAAATACTATAGATATGAAATAAATATTTAAAATTGATTTGAAACTTGATAAATATCTAAAGATACTATAATTGGAAAATGATAGAAGAAAACAACTTAGCTAGAAAATATA
>JARHVA010005956.1:717500-897500 GCA_037957365.1 Torreya grandis
AAGTTTTAATACTAAGGCCAAATCATATTTATTATCATGAATATGACCTTAGTATAAACACTTTATCTTAATTTCACATTTATTCCATGCTTTTTATAGGATCCAACAACTCATGCTTCATCATGGGTCATGATCCAACAGAGCGAGGAAAGCGCATGTCTTAACTTAGAAAACATACAACTCATAAGATCCAATGATCTATGCTTCCTCATGACTTTTAATTTAAATGATATGAAGAAATCTCAACAAATCTAAGCACTTAGTCCTTTGGATCAATCACGTTTGATCACTTTAATCATGATAAATAATTCTCACTTCATTGTGGATTGAAGATCAAATAGAGTGAAGAGTTCATTAAAAATTCAAAATCCTAAGAGATTTATAGAGTTTCCACACAAAACTCCAACATTAAAAGATTAAAATAAAGGGGCTTACATGTTAGAAGGGACCAATCATGAGCAAGCTCCTGGATCATGATTGAATAGCTCTCGCTTCATCATAATTCTTGATCCAATGGAGTGAATTGAGTCTATGATCTTGGGAGGCCCCATAGAGGTGCCAAGTGGCACTCTCATATTGGGATACAAGAATTTGATGAGCTTAAATTTAACATTCACATGACCATAATTTGATGCCTATAAGGACATATTTAATGTTTGTGTGATCTTCAATTGTAAATCCATCAAAAATAAGAACTTCATGAGCCTAAATTTAATGTTTGCATGACCATTATTTGACATGCATGAGGACATATTTAATGTTTTCAAGACCGTTAAATTTAAGCTAATGAATTATTTTGTTTAGGACTAAGATATACTCCAAAATGTTTCTAAAAGGCCTATAAATTGATTTTTAGATGACTGGAAACCTTCTAAGGATGTTCAAATACTTGAAATTTTTGAACTACAAATGTTGAAATAGTCTCATAAGTCTAAATACTTGCAAAAATGGATTTAGTCTAAGCCTATACCCTCAAGTCCTCATTGCATTTTTTTGAATACCATGAACCTTAGGCTAGAGAATTATACTAAGTCTTATTTTAAAAGAATCTTTGTGACATGAAACTTATCCCAAATGCTTTTAATCGAAGGTTTTATTGTGTTTATTGATACAATAAATCTCTATGTCAAAATTTGGCACTTGATCTTTATATTATTTTGACCTCTTTGGACATATTCTAAGAGCCTAACATAAGTATTTTAGCCCAAAGTATGCATTGTGTTTATTAAACACAACGTAAACTTTGGCTTAAAATATTTAGCCATGGTCCCCTTTGTATGAATCTTGAAAGACTTAGGTATAAACACTTTAGCCTAAAGTTTATTTTGTGTTTGATAAACATGAAATACACCATAGCCTAAGATTTTTAAACCTAAATCCCTAATTTAATAAAGTGGTAATTAAATCTCATGAATCTTTTCAAATCTTATAGCTCATGCTTCATTGTGAAAGGATGATCTAATGACATGAACACACCGATGAATTTTTAATAGAGTTTCAAGAGCCCGTGGGCTTGATGCATGACATATGAACAATGAATATGTGACTAAAAATGATGCCAGAGCTTAGAAGGCCCATGGAAGTGCCAATTAGCACAACCATGGGATTCAATACAAAGGAACCAATAATAAACAAGAGCCCGAATCACAATCGATGGCTCATGATAATTTATGATCTTGATCGAATGATGCAAAACAAAAGGGCATTTTTAAATGCTAATGGCTAATGCTTTGAAAGGCATTTATGAAAAATGTTGAAAGGTTCTAGATTGATGCCACATAATCACCACACAAGTATAAAGTGATAAAATAAGAGATCTTGTGTGCCTAAGAATGCAAATGTATAAATGCAAAAGTCCAAATCAATTCTAAAATGTGCATGAGCTGAACTCCAAATGAACTACCACCATTAAAGATTTGAAGCCCTAAATTTGCATACAAAGACTCAAAGTAAACTTAGACTGATTATAGTGAATTCAAAAGAAGTTCAATTGTGTTCTAAGCATGAAAGATCTAACCAAAGACCATTTATAATCTAGTTATGAATAATTTTCAAGCATAGAAGCCATGGCAACTCAGAGGTAGTAATTGAGAGACGAGATGAAGTTTTACTTTGTAGAGAGGATTAAAAATAAAGTTAGTCAAGAATTAGTCCATAAATAATGAAATATGCATAAATAACTAACTAACCAAGCATATATATTACTATGGGAATTACAAGGATAATAAGAAACAAATGATAGAAAGCAACACCATATTACCTTTCCAAATGGATTCACCATACCCATGTGGATTAAAAACATGTTCTCCCTTAATCAAGCATCTTTGTCTTTGTCAACAATGGTGGTAAGCTCCTCCAATGCCTCAAGAACACTCTATAAAACCTAGGCTCATGATTCCAAATCACTAAACTAGCCTATCAATGAAACTTGCCAACAAAATCTATGATTAAATACAAAACCTTGTGGAAACAATTTAAAATTATAACTTTGAAATATTCAAGCTTTGAAGATATTTGAGCATAATAACCTTATACCAAAATAGCTTTTTTATTCACATCCATGGCCTCTCTATTTATAGATTTTTGAGATTGGTTAGGATCAACCATGACCATTTATCTCAAGATTGAAATGTGTGGCCATGGATATTCCTAATAGTTGGAATAAAATCCATAATTATCTTCATCATGACCTTGGAAGAAGGGGTATTGTAAGAGGCATGGGAGGCATTAACTAGGCATGGGTGACCCATAATCTTGATATTTATGGCATTTATGGTCTAGGGATGTCTTTCCAAAGAATGATGTCACCTGATGATACAATTAATAGGAATCAATTTTTAAAAATAAATATTCAACAACTCTCATTGAAAATTCACTTAAGCTCTTGATTTGGATTAATTAACCTTAAACAAGGTTAATCAACATTTGTGCAATTATTTGAAAATTGGCCCTCAATTAATCAAAATGGTCAAGAAGTCATATTACTAGGTCATAATTTGATTGGAGAGGAACTGGAAGGTAATGTTAGATGCATTGGAGCTGTATTCCCATTTAGGATGTTACCAAAACCAAATAACAAAGGTATGTGACATGTACCAATGAATTAGAAGAAAAGAGTGATCCAGAGTACTAAATGGCAAAATTATCATTTTGACTCAAAACGATCTGATCAAAGTTAGCTGGCCCACAAAATGCATTGCCCTATTTAGGGATACTTTGACCTAAACTGGCACTTGTAAGTGAAAATTTTAAATATTTTAGGGTGTTTTATAGATTTTTACCTAAAATGTGCATTTGAGTAAGATTGACAATTTCAACACAAATGGTGTTAGGAATTGAATGTCTACATTTTGCCCTTGTTTGAGAATGTGTAGCGAGACATTCAGGTGAAGCAACATCTTTTCAAAGAAAAGAGTTGTCAATAATAAATTGGAACTTTCTCTCTCTTTTCGAGATTCCATCCTTTTCTTCCATTCTAGTATGTCCTCTCGAGGGGGCATCATGGGTCTATTCCAATTTCAACACAAATGGTGTTAGGAATTGGATGTCTATGTTTTTCCCTCATTTGAGAAGGTATAACGAGACATTTAGGTGAAGCAACATATTTTCAAAGAAGAGATTTGTCAAGAAGAAATTGGAATAGACCCATGATGCCCCCTTGAGAAGACATACTAGGATGGAAGAAAAGGATGGACTCTCAAAAAGAGAGAGAAAGTGAGAGATTAACCTATGGAATAGATCACATCTAGATGAGCTAATACTTCCACACATGATTACCATCAATGATCAAAATATAATTAGATGTATAATAAGCCCCAAAGATGGGGGGCATGGGAAAGATACAATCCATAAATGTAAGGGACACACTTTAAATGTACCCAATTTGAGAGTACAAGCTGTGTGCTTATGACATTGATAAATCCTAAGATAAGTTGCACACTAAAATATTGACATAATGGGATTTAATGTGGAGAGATTGAAATTAAAGGAAAAGAGAGAACATTCTGCTTTAGAAAGGGAATCGCCACTAGAATGGGATCTCCAAAGAGAATATAATAAGAAGTACTCCAGTAGAGTATATTTGATCGTGATAAAATAGTTTTACCCTAGTAGGGAAAATTTTGATCATTGATAAAGAATAAATAATTATTTTTCCCCTATAGAGATTATTTGATTTAGACATGGTTCAGATGTTGTGCCCCAATATAGGAAATTGGCAAGCAAAATAGCTCAAGGATATAATAAAAAAAATAGGTTAAAGCGAGTGGGCATAAATGTACATGTGACAGTATAATGGATTAAAAAGACATATAAAACTAAGAATATGAGAATGCACAAAGTGATGAGAAACATGAAAGGAAGAATGGAGATAACTGAGTTGACCTCAATAGAAATTGAGCGTCGCCTACATAGTTCCATAGACTCATGTTCCAACATGAACTTTAGGCCAATGTAGTTCACCCAAGTTTGAAAGAGAAGGGAATGAGGAATGATGAAAAAAAAACCAAGAATTTGATTAGACTTATAATGTCTGCAAAGAGATGCACATCTAAGCATAGACAAAGAAGCCTAAAGTGCATGCTACCTAGAAGCCTAATTCCATATCATGAGCCTAGGTTTTACAAAGTGTTCTTGATAATCATTCATCAGAGCTGATGTTGATGTTAAGACTTTGAGACCTGAGCACAAAGTGCTTGCTATAGCAAAAAAAATTAGGCATCATAAGTATGAATAACTTAGAATCACATAAGATTCCAATTGCACTGAGCTAGTTCAAATGTGAATATCTATAACTAAGGATAATGGTAAAACAATGACCACAACCAGAGTTATAGTGATTTACATTTAAACAAAAAATCAAAAACAAAGGAAAAGATAGATATAAATGAACCTAAGTTAAAATTAAGACATGATCAATCAAGACTTAAGTAGGAATAAAAATGTTTAAAAATAAAAGGCAAGAACATCTTAACAACATGAGACCAAGAAATGAATAATCAAGATCCATGTGGACCATCAAGGTATTCTTGAACAGAAAAGAGAAAAACCAAAATCAAACATAAAAATAAGACATCAATAACAATCAAATAAATAAAATGGTCCAAGAACATCATAATAACATAGGATCAAGATATAAACAATCGAGATCCATGTGAATAATCAAGATGTTCTGAAACAAAAAAGAGATAAGCAAAAATAAACAAGGAAACACAAGACCAAGAAGAGACAAGAAGTAGGAAAAAAGAGAAGAAATAAAAGGAGAGTTGTGAAAGCACAATAAAACACCAAAAAAAAAAAACAAAAAACAAAACACCAAGAAAACTCAAATAAACACACACAAACAAAAACTAAGTTAGTGCGGTTTAAATAAAAATATTCATACATGTGCGGTAGAGGTGCTAATTTATACCACATCATAACAAAAAACAATGACATGATAATTGTTCCCTAATTAAAGAGGAACAATGATAGAAGAAATGGGGAAAGAGAAGAAAAGGAAGGGGTTGGCTGAGCTAACTCCAGATGTATAAGATGAGTGGATGATACCTACATAGTTCCATGGATTCATGTTTCGACATGAACTTCAGACCAAATATAGTTCTCCTATAAAATGGGATAGAAGAAAAATGATGATCAGACTAGCATGATTAAGAGAAGAAATGGAAGATAAACAAATGAGAATGGTCTGGCAAAGAAGAAGATGATGAGATGAGAAAGAATGACCTTGAAAAATGGCAAGTGCATGAGACAAGATGAAATGAACTAATGTTTTTGTGATTGCAAAATGGTAAGAACATAACATGGTGGAACAGGAATGTATAAATGTATAGAAGTATGAGACAATGTTTTTGTTCTTTTATGGATCATGTTCTAATGTTTTTGGTATTTTCAAAGTATTTATAATGTTTTTGGTTTTTTTGGGATAAAATATGCACAAGGTGGGACCATTTTGTTGAGGAGATGCACATCTTGAGAGTAGAGGTTCCAAAAAGATAGCTAAGCTGACTGCAATGGCCCATGCTCACAAATTAGTGAAAGTGAGGTTCTTGATAGAACAAGAAAGAGCAGTAAATACTTGAATTGAGAAGATGTAGCTATTCACTTGTCTAAAATTGTATAAGACTGTCTTGGTTGGACTACTTTGTAGAACTACTACTAAAGATGTTCATAATGTTCATGAGACATAGTTGAGATCATAATTGGTCAAAGGATAAAAAGTGTTCAACCTTATAACATGCCTTAGACATACCAAAGATGTGTTTATTGAAGAGAGTGATCTAGAATGGGATGAAGAATGTGTTTAAAGTGCCAAGGGTTCAAAGCCTTTACTATCAAGATTCATGAAATGTAGACCAGGGTAGTATAAAATGTGTTCAAGGTAAGATAAAAAAGGTGGGATAAAATTATGACAACACAAATTTCCCCCAAGTCAGGGGTCTTATAGAAAATGGTTCAAAGCTATTTATGCATAGAATCTCTTAAGGTGTATGATGTTCATGGGCTCTAAAATTTCTTCACCATTAGGTTTAGCCAATTGATATGCTCCTAATCCATAGTTTGCTATGACAATATATAGTCCTAACTAATTAGGCTTAAACTTGCCTTTTTTTTAGGTTCAACATTCACATTCTTTTGGTTCTCTTTCAAAACTAAGTCACCAATCTCAAATTATTGAGTGAGGATGCATTTTTTGTAGCTTCTCTATAGTCTATTCTGATAGGACTGTAAGTTTTCTAAGGTAGCTGAATGCTTACCATCAAGAAGCTCTAGTTCTTGCAGCCATGAGGCTCTATAGTCTTCATCATCTTCAATGTGCTCCAGTGATATTCTTAATGATGGGATATCAATATAGATCAAGATGATAGCTTTAGTGCCAAAAATAAGGGAGTATGGATTAACTCTTGTTGGGGTGCGATGATTGGTTTTATAATCCTAGAGGGTAGAAAAGAGTTGCAAGTGCCAATTACGACCAACATCATTGACAATCTTCTTTAAGATGGATAGAATGGTTTTATTTGATGCCTCATCTTATCCATTGCCTTATGGGTTATATGGAGTGGATTTATTTTTCTTGATCTTGAATTTTGCATAAAGAGATTTCACATCTTGGTTCTCAAAGGATCCACCATTATCAGATATAATATGGGCTGGGATGCCATATCAATAGATGATATGGTAATGAATGAATTTAGATATTTGTTTCCCAATAATATAAGTTAGAGGAATGGCCTCAATCCACTTGGTAAAGTAATTTATTGTAGTCAAAATGTGCTTATGGCCATTTAAAGATATTGGGTTAATTTTCCCAATGAGATCGAGAACCCATGTTGAGAATGGCCATGGTGTTGTAATCAGCTGCAATGGTAAGGAAGGTGCATGTATTAAGTTGCCATGATGCTAATAAGGAATGCACTTATTTACATAATTACAAGCACATATCTCCATTTTTGGCCAATAATAGCCTATTATGAGAAGTTTCTTTGCTAAGACTATACCATTGGTATGGGCCCCACACATTCCTTCATGAACCTCCTTTAGTGCCAGCTTGGATTCTCTTAAAGATAAACAACAAAGAAGCATTCCATCATAGCCTTTTCAATAAAGCATGTTTCCAAGGAGGATATAATGTGTTAAGCGATGAAGGAAATTTTTTTGTTGGTTACTAGAAAGGTTGGTGGGCAATACATGACTATGGAAATAGTTATAAAAATCTTGGTACCATGGTAGTTTACGTGAGAGATTAGGATCAACAATGGTGCATATCCTCTCTGGATATAATATAATATGTACCAACTAAGAATATTTTCAATCAAGAACTGATAATATTTAGCACTATCATGCATTTGAATCATGGAACCAATTATTGCCATGTCATCAACATATCTATTATTGACTCATAAAACTTGCTCAAACTACAAAGATTTAAAATGTGTTTTGAGGTCATCGATAATTTGCTTGTAAGGAACAAGCTTATCATCTCTTGTTTCATACTGATCATTTATCTAATTTATGATTAGCTATGAATCTCTATAGACTTTTAAGATTTGAATGTACCATTGTATGGCAAGATGAAGCCCTAAAACCAATGCCTCATATTTGGCCATATTATTTGTACACTAAAATTGTATATGAAATGCTTTTGGGATCAAATACCCTTGTGGAATTATAAAAAATATGCCAGATCCAAATCCTCAAGATGTGAAGGATCCATCAAAATAGATCATCCACTATTTAGGTTCTTGTGATGCTTATTCTATCGTCATGATATAATCATTTGGAAGCTCAAAGTTGAGAGGTTGAGTGGCCATAATAGGAGCTTCTACAAGTTGGTATACATGAAATTATCCTTTGATTGCCTTTTAATTATGGTATTAAATATCACACTCACTGAGGAGCATAATACATTTAGCCATGCATCCTTGAAGAGCTGCTTTAGATAAGAAGAACTTGAAAGGATCTACCTTGGTGATAACAATAATTTTGTTATTTAACATATAATGTCACAATTTATGAGTGGTGAAAACCATAGCTAAACATGCCCTCTCAATATACATATAATTATGTTCATAGGATACCAATGTGAATCTTAAATAATAAACCCCATGTTCCTTACCATGATCATCATGCTGAGCCAAAAGTGCCCCTAGTGCATGTTCTATGGCTGATTTATAAAGAAGCAATGACTTTCCTTATGTTGGAGGTCGTAAGACTGGTGGATTTGTAAAGTATGTTTTAAGATTTACAAATGCTTTCTAAAAATCTTCATCTCACTAAAATGTTACCACTTTCTTTAAGAGATGGGTAAATGGGTGGCACTTATTTTCCAATTAAGAAATGAACCTATGTATAGACTAGACTTTTCCTTGTAGACCTCACAACTATTTAAGATTATTTGGTGGAGGCATTTCCATAATATCATTGACCTTTGTAAGGTTGAATTCAATCCCTTGTTGTGATATAATGAACCGTAGCAATTTTCCTGATGTGACTCTAAAGACACATTTCTTAGGATTCAAGCAGACTTTATATGCATGAAGCCTCTCAAATATTCTTCATAGAATGTCAGGGTGTCCAACTCTTGTTCTTAATTTTTCTAGTATATCATCAACATAGTATTTTACAATGTCATGCATGATTTCATGGAATATTATAGTCATTACACACTAATATGTGGCTCTAGCATTCTTCAAACCAAATGGCATGACTTGGTAATAGAATGTTCCCCATGGAGTTGTGAATTTGGTGTTATGATGATCTTTAGGGGCTATCTTGATTTGATTATAACTAGAAAATGCATCCATTAAGGATAACATCTCATACCCAATAGTTGAGTCAACAATCATGTCGATGTTGGGTGAAGGAAAGTCATCTTTTGGGTATGCTTTGCTGATATCATTAAAATTAGTACAAACATGTATACCTGGGGTATTTTTACTTACTGGCAGTATGTTAGAAATCCATTTAGAGTAGTCCAGTGGTCTGATAAAATTTGCTTCTAACAACTTTTATAACTCAACTTTAACCAAAAGGGCGATATGTGGATGCATCTTTCTCAACTTTTGCTTGACTGGTTTAGCATCAAGGTAAATAACAAGATGGTGCACAACTAAATCTGGGTCCAATCCTGGCATGTCAGAGTATGTCCATGAAAAGATCTCTATATAATCCTTAAGAATGGATATAATATGTTCACATTCTACTTCAGTAAGGGAAGCTCCAAGATAAATAATTTTAGGATCCTCATGGGTTCCCAAATTCACTTCTGTGATGCTCTCCATAAGGAGTGTGGATCCATCTTCTAGAATTGTAGGTAATGTATGGTCATGATCCTCTACTTCATCTTCTTTTTGTTCTTCCTAAAGATCTAGATAATATGAATAATTAGAATCTACCTTCTTGGGTAAAGGCCGATTGGTAAAAACCTTTAGAAACTCAAGAGCAAGATGCTCAAATATTTGATGTTGTTCTAAAGAGATGCTTGTACTAGCTATGGAACTTGGGATAGATATACTTTCTACATCTTGAGGGTATGAGTAAACTTTCCCACCTAGGAGTGTCTAAAATAGGTTTTCACTCAAGGGCTTGTCTTTTTATTTACTTTTTCCCTAATCAACAAGTGCCTCAAAGAGGTTTTCACCTGAAGATCTTGATGTTTGTTCTTTATTATGACTAATTTTTTTTGCCTGCTCTCCAAAGTAAGTATAAGATTTCATTGAAAAATCAAAACCTTGCTTATGATCATCAATGGGGAATGCATCTTGTAGGCCCATGTATTCTACAATTGATTCTTCATTTTGAAACTCATCGAGGTATATGACCAAATTTCACTAATCCCAATCTATGAGTTCAGGATAGAAAAGGCATAGGTTATAGTGAGGGGTTGATTCAGGATGGGAAGCACCAATGGTAAATATATAATGTCCTACTTTAGGAAGGGAAGCACCACTAGGATGGGTTTTTGCTTTAGGATGAGAAGCTTCAATAGGTGTTATGGTCAATATGGCACTTGAATCAAACAAATCTAAATTAGCAAGCTCATCAAAAAGGTTATAATGGGACATTATGTCACTGATAGGAGTCTCATTACTAGTCAATTCAAAAGAGTCACTACCAAATGTTATGAGGTCATCCTCTAGTGGTTTAAAACTGAGACCATGATTCTAATTGACAACTCCAGTTGATAAGGGTTCTAAAATTCCTTGCGCTTGTGGGTCAAGGCCTTTCCCTGTATAGTCAAGATGATCCATTATCCTATTAGGGATAGGATACTTTGGATTCTAAAAATAATCAATGAGGCATTTAGAATATAACCAATCTCCCTCAGTAAAAGCCTCTTGATTTTTTTTGGTGAAATCGTAGGTACAAAAACCACATGAGGTTTTGGTTGCTTCCTCTTTGGTTGCCAAATCTAATCAGGTATATTAGGAGTCTAGGAAGTTTTAGGCTTACCAAATGTGTTAGGGGATTTTGATAATTTTTCAATAGGAGGATGTCATTTAGATGGTACGTGGAAATGTCAGTGTCTTTAATAATAACCTGCTTGGCTAAAGCTGTAGGAAATGGATCAGCCAAATTGGAGGCAAGATCACCAGGGTCTATATAATTAGATGGAGATGGATGAGAAATGATGGCTTTGTTCTTCTTTATGATGAATTTAGAACCTATAAAATAGTTATAATTATGAAACTCTGCTTCAACATGTTTGTAGTATTAGTATGGCTGCTGATCAATGGGAATAGTAACTTTAATCCTATCATGGGGAAACTTGCATTGGTGAAGAGTAGATGAAACTACCTGTACTTCATGGATCCAAAGATAACCAAGAAGTATGTTATAAGGAAGATCAATATCCATAATATAGAATAATGTGTGATGAGAAATAAACTCAATCATGATTGGCAACCAAATTATACTGAATGACTCCCTCTCGGTGTTGTTGTAAGCCTTGATTGTAATAGTTTCTAACTAAATGTCTTTATCCATGTAACCCAGTCGTCACACCAATTTAAGAGATATGATGTTCAACCTTGAACCATTATCTATAAGAACCCACTTGATCTTGTGATCTACAATGATTATCTCAATGTATAGTGGGTTATTGTGGTTTCGGCTGAGGTGGACATGTCCTTTTAATGAAATGTGATTTGTCGAAATGAAGACAAATGTGTAACTAGGTTATAAAACTAATCAAGGTTTATATCATTAGGCGCAATAGACTCTTGTAAAAGTTTGTTGAAGATGGTTATATGGACATCAGATGTATGTAAGAGTTTTAATATGGAAATTTGTGTAGGGGTTTTATCTAATTGATCTGTTAGACTATAAGGCCTTTGAACTATGGATTGAACTAGTTTAGTCTTTATTGGGATAGTATTCAGCTTTGGAACCATTGGCACAATGTTCTCATTGGGTTTATGGAAAGAAGTGGGTGAAGGGGCCTGAATGGTAACTCATGGGTGTCTAGTTGTGACTACAAAACCTATAGGTGGAAAGGAGTTATTATAATTAGAAGAGGGAGGCAAAGGGCCTTGGATGGTGACTCATGGGTGATTAACAATATCATGATAATTTTGGGCTAGTGAGGAGCCTTTATAATAAAGGTATTATTGTTTAGGATTAGTAACCCATGAAAATGGAGTAGCAACATGATGATGCAAACCTGACATGGCATTATTAGGGGGAGAGGGTGCTAACCCTATAATGATTGGTCCCATGTTGTGAGGAACATGAGATTGGCCACGCAGCTTCACAATAATAGTGGTAATGTGGGTTTTCAAAAATGCATCCCATAATGTTATTATAGTTGTAAGGTGTATTTTTATATGCCATATTATTAGTGTGGGCATTATGATCTTGATTATGCTCATTATGATTTTGACCTTGTTGTTGGTTTTGATTCTACCTCTATCCTTGATTATGACCATTTTAATCATTCCTTGATGGTGGTGGATCATGTTGAGGAAAGGGGTCTTTGTAGATTCCCATATCTTGATTTGTGTCTTGATTAGGGGAAAACCTAATTTCTAGTTCACCACTTTCAATAAAGTCCTCAATAATATGTCACAATTGAATGCAGTGATATGCATCATGACCAACAACACAATGAAATTTAAACCATTCATTCTCTTTGTACCAGTCTAGTTTTGGCTGATTTTAGGGAAATGACCTTGATACTGGCCATATAATTAAATTAGTTGTAATGAATTTTTATAACACTATTTCAACCAATTCTCCTAGCTTGCTAAATACTCTAAAATTGTTATGAAATGTCCTTCATGGAGGTTGTCTCTGTAAATTAGGTAATGGATTTGAGGGAGTTATTTATACATTTGAAGGAGGCATAACCTATACCATTTGTACATGTCATCACCCCATTTCTAACCATGTTCTTATTTTTGCTAAAGCCTTTAGGTTTATCCTACATAGCTATTTGAGGAGTTAGTTATTTAGTCTGATTAGATGCTTGACCTTGCACAAAGATCTTAACAAGGCCCCTAGCAATAAGTGCATTGTCAATCTACACTCCTTTGTCAATAATTTCTTCAAATGAGTTAGCACAAGATAATCATAGATTATGCACAACTTCAGGATGCAAATTCTATGCAAAGATATCAACCAACTATTTTTCTAGCAAATTATGTTGAAGGTGACTTGCCAATTCTCTCCACCTTTGTAGATATACAATAAAACTTTCACCATCACGCTGCTTGGCTTTGCATAAGTCAACAATGGTTAATTCATGTTCTATGTTATATGAGAAATGGTTAATAAAATTTTCTAATAAGTCATTCCAATCCACAAATGATCCCTTGGGTATTTTAAGTAGCCAATTAAGATCTTGTCTCGCTAAACTTCAAGGAAATAGTCATAGTAAGTACTCACTACTATAAACAACTCTTGACATAGGATGAAGAATGCCTGTATGTGCTCATGTGGATATCATTTTCCTTTTTATTTTTCAAATTTGGGTGCCTCAAAATGAGGTGGAAAGGGGTCTTGGAGAATAGATAAATCAAATGGATATGGGCATATCTCATCGAATTTGTACTTTTTTACCTTATTATTCATCTCCAATCTTTGGATAATTTCCTTCATAGAATTCCATTCTTGCATATTTGGTGTATTTTTGGATTGGATAAGATGCTGTTGGGGTGGAATGTGCCCCTGGTTTTGTGTTGATCTATACGAAGCGTATACCTTTCGATCCATGATTTGGTTCTAATTTTCTACTTGAGTTGAGAACATAGGCCATTGATTTTTGGATTGTAAAACATTCCCTGAATTTGGCTATTTTTCACTTTGTTGATTTTGGAAATTTCTATGTTGATTTAACAATCTTTGGGTTGGTTGAAAAGAAATAGCCAAATTGTCTTGAGGGATTTCCTCATTTCAAATTGAATGTTTGGGTTTTTGAGTTTGTAAAGTAACAAGAGGTTCTTGATGATTGAAGAATGTATGTTTTATATCAAATGGAATACTTTGTAAGGTCTCTTATGACTTTAAATATTTTTTTAAATTAACTTGATTGACTATGGTAATGTCCTCATTCAATATTTGTTGCATACTTTTGACCGTATTTCCTTATTCTTTCAAAAAATCATTGTGAATTAAAGTGGCAACTAGGGACTCAGTTAAGTCTACGATAAGTTGATCTGTATATTGTTGACTTATTATCTTGATCTTAGCTAGAAGATCTAAATTTGTGGGTTTTGACTCTCTTTATATTTCCTTTGCTTTCTTAGCAAAAGAAGTTATGTTCATTTATGCAAAAGCTTGCTCTTGCCATCGTTGTTCTCCTTCTCTAACTAAGGTATGCAATTATTCTGTAGGAAAATCAGAACGCAGTCAAGCACCTGATTCTATCAATCTAAGAAGGGCTTTGTCTTGATAGTCTTGAGGTTGATATCCATTGTAATCATCTTCAGATCCTACTATTGTAGGGATATCATAAAAAATAATGAGGTTATTTTGACCATCATAAAATTGCTCACCTTCATAACTAAGACCATAAGAGGCCCCACTACGAGTGAAATTTTGAGTCATGTTTAAAAAGAGAGTCGATCTATGTATTTGACTAACTTTGGACCAATGTTTGGAAACTAATCAAAGTATTCTTTGGCTCTCTTTTAAAAAAATAATCGAGGTACCAATGAGACTATAAAGGAGGGTGGTTTGATACCATGCACAATTTTTAGAAGATTTGGTTCATGAGTTTACTCAACCTTTGGTAAAGTTGAAATTGTATAAATCAGAAGAGAGTAAGGTAACTCAAAGACCCAAGGTGAAAACTAGTACACCAAAGCTTAGATCTTTGTGATACACCCACACCATAAAAGCTAGCTTCAAATTTGACAAGTTGACCCTAGAAGTTTTTAGAGGAAAACTCTTTGGATTATGAAGAAGAAAAAATGAACTAACTCAAGATGTAAAAACATACGTGAATCACTAAGTATAAATCTAGGACCAAATAGGTGGCACAACATCACCACATGATTATAGTAGGATAAAATATGTTCTAGGACTCAAAGTGTGAATGATACGCAAGATGACTTGAGTCCACCAAGATGATAATGTGATTTTGAGTTTTAATAAATGACCTTCAATCCAAATGGAAAATTGAACCCAAGTTAAAAAAAGCTTAGTGCACAAATGGAAAACCCACTTTGACACACCAACCCTTAGAACTAAGAAAGGTTCAATTTTGAATGTGGATTATAAATGAAGGATTTAAACAAATTGAGTAAAATATCTAGACTCAATTGGGTAGCATGATTGTGCCAAAGTGGATGACATGACACAAATTTTTTGATAACAATTTTGAGCAAGGAAAATATGAATTTTCCACTTGGATAATGTAATGCCTCCCTCACTCAATAAAATTGAGGACAATGTGTTTTGGTTAAGTTCATTGAGTTAGCAAGTAGTTTTAGACACAAATCAAGACTAAGTAAGTTAATGATGAAAAACAAATGTCTTAAGTCTAAACTGACAAGGTATGGCAAAGTGGAGTTTACTAAACTAGCAAGATTTTGATTATTCTAGGGGAATCAATTACACAATGATTTTCATGTCAAATGATGCAAAATATAAGCATGGAAATTGGGTGACCACAACATTGGCTAGTTTTAAAAAAGTCTAGTCCTTTTTACGACCACTACATCTTGCTATTCACTTAGTGTAGTGTGATGTCCAAATACAGATACGTTCCATGTGCACTCCAAAGGAGTCAAATGAAGTCAATTCTGGGAGGTGAAACCCTAGGTCAAAACTTCCCTAAAGAACTCACGGGAGTTAATGACATCCCCCTCACAAGCCAAGTTTGTATGAAAATAAAGAAAGCATAAAATAAAAAGACTTTAGGGTCATTTTCAAGATCACCCAAACTTTGGCAAGTTTTTGGGGAGTGTTTTAGGTGACATTCTTTCTAAGCCTTGGACTAGGCTATTTGCAATAGGAATGGAAATTTTAATTCCAAGGGTTCCCTAAAGGGGAAAAATGGAAGAACATATATGCAACATTCCTCTTTTTGCCAAACAAAACCTAAATAAACAACTCTGGCAAACAAAAATTGACAAGTGTGTTAAATTTTAAACCTAAAATGAAATATTTGGTGGTGTTCATTTGACTCCTTGGTCTTAGTTGTAAACTTTGAAAATATTCACCAAAACATCTAAATTCTTTGTTAAATACCAAAACAAAGTTCCTAATTGATTTTTAAGTATGAAAAGGTGATTTAAACATGTTTTGAACAAATATAAAACTTGGTCCTACATCAAAAATGTTAGCATGTCCTTTAGCTTTGAAGCTCTTTTTAACTTGAAATAATGAACTTTGGAAAAATAGCTCTTAGGTCTATGTTTTAAGAAAAACATAATGATCGACATCGGTTATTACAACCAAAGATGGTTACTTTGGCTAACCAAGATCTAACTGATGTTGGTTTTACTAACCAATGTTAGTTAAGCCAGGTAACCAATGTTAATATTACTTGCTAACGTTAGTTACTGTGTAAAATCATGGAAAACAAAAATGGTGAAATAAAGTTAGAAAATCAATTTACATGAGTTTTAAGGGTCTAAATGAATATTTTAGAGTTGTAAAGTGATCTTATTTAGGTGTGAGATGCATCTTGTCTCCTCAGGAATGCTAAGATGTAAAGAGGATTATAAATCAAATCAGTCAAGCATTAGTCCATAAATAATGAAACATGCATAAAGAAATAACTAACCAAGCCTATCTATACCTATGGGAATTACAAAGGATAGCAAGAAAAAAATGAAAAAAATACCATATTACTCTTCCAAATGGATTCACCATACCCATGTGGCTCAAAAACATGTTCTCCCTTGATCAAGTATCCTTGTCTTTGTCAACAATGGTGGTAATCTCCTCCAATGCCTCAAGAACACTCCATAAAACCCAGGCTCATGATTCCAAATCACTAAACTAGCCTATTAATGAAGCTTTCAAACAAAATACATGATCAAATGCAAAACCTTGTGGAAATAATTTAACATTAAAACTTTTCAATATTCAAGATTTGAATATATTTGAGTATAATAATTCTGCACCAAAATAGCTTTTTTATTCACATCCATGACCTCTCTATTTATAGATTTTTAAGATTGGTCAGGATCAACCATGACCATCCATCTCAAGATTGAGATGTGTGGCCATAAATAATCCTAATATTTGGAATTAAATCCATAATTATATTCATCATGACCTTAGAGTAAGGGGCATTGAAGGGGCATGGGAGGCATTAACTAGGTATGGGTGACCCTTAATCTTGATATTTGTAGCATTTATGGCCTAGGGATGTCTTCCCAAAGAATGATGTCACCTGATGATGTAGTTAATATGAATCAATTTTAAAAAAGATATATTCAATAAATCTCATGGAAAATTCACTTAAGCTCTTGATTTGGATTAATTAGCCTTAAACAAGGTTAATCAACATTAGTGCAATTATTTGAAAATTGGCCCTCAATTAATCAAAATGGTTAGAAAGTCATATTACTGGGTCATAATTTGATTGGAGAAGAATTGGAAGGTGATGCTAGATGCATTGGAGCTATATTCCCATTTAGGATGTTACCAAAACCAAATAACAAAGGTACGTGACATGTACTAATGAATTAGAAGAAAAGAGTGATCTAAAGCACTAAATGGTAAAATTGTCATTTTGACTCGAAATGATCTAATCAAAGTTAGCTGGCCCACAAAATGCATTGCCCTGTTTAGGGATACTTTGACCTAAATTATCACTTATAAGTGACAAGTTCAAAACTTTTAGGGTGTTTTATGGATTTTGACCTAAAATGTGCATTTGAGTGTACTTTAAGTAAGATTGACAATTTCAACACAAATGGTGTTAGGAATTGGATGTTTACATGCTTGTCTATAGATAATGAAGGAAGGGCTTTCAAAGATAATAAGCTAGATGTCATAGCCATGAACAATGGAAATAAGAATTGGTATGATCTCTTCTAGACCATAGAGGAGATGAAGCTCATTACCAAAGAAGAACAAATGATTGCCATAGTTAACAGGAGATATTATGACCTGGTCATAGTTCAAATCACCAACCTCTACCATACTACTATCAGACCAGAGGTAATTCATTGCATTGACTTCCTTGCTCTAATTTTTATTGATTATATAATTGATAATGATTAGATTATCCATGAGGGAAGCTCTAGGAGAGTTGATTACATTACCCCATTAGCCTTTTAGAAGTAATACAAGCTCCAAAAACCCCATGTAGACCTACCAAAAATCAAAATATGGACCAATAAGAATGACCTAAATACCATCCTTAGGCCATGGTTGCTCTAAGGGAACCATGTGTTATGTGACTTTAAGGGAAGTATCCCAATCGTCTAGTTTAGGGAAGGAATTAGGGTAATTATGACCTTATTAAATAGAATATTTGGAGTCCTTGTAACTACATTTGTCAATAAGAGCTAGGTATCTTATGTCTACTTTATCATAGAGAAAGAGCTCATTCCTCTAATAGGGGATATGATTAGTGTCTTTATAGGGAAATAATTTACTACCATCAAGAGGAAGATAAACAAGCAGTTATTTATGATGTCTTACTACTAGATGCCCTGCTAGCTTCCACCAAGGTCCCCAACATCAAAAACTAGTCTCCTAAGGGCAAAACCACAATTTCCCTTCACTACTCAAAGTTACACATCTTCAATTATAGACACCACATGCAATTCATCTATGACTATGTATATCCTATATTGGTGGAAGCCATCATAGGGATTCCCATGCTTAGGATTCCCACTTTGATCAAGAAGTATGTGGAGCTGATGGGAGACATTTGGTTTTAGGAATTTTGACCCAACCATGCAAGTTGCCTATCTACATTTATCTCAAGCTGGCAACACAAGAAATTATATCTCAACTCCTTCATGACATTGATGGGGTCTGTAAAGAGAAAAATATGTTAGGGTGTGGAGCTAAAAGCTTCACCAAGGAGCACACAAACAGGTTCGGGTCTACACAGACGCCGGCGTCGGTCAGGAGTGACCGACGTCGGTCAGTTGTAGTTATAGAGGCACCGACGTCGGCAGTATGGTCGACCGGCGACGGTCATAGGCGAACAGGCAGGAACCGACGTCGGTTACCTGTGTGTCCAGAAAGCGATTTCCGAGGACAGAAGCGAGTGTTTGCATGATGAGTTTGAGTTGTAGACTCAAGCTCGCATCTCTATTGTTAGCAATATTATTTTTAGAGCCCTTGTTGAAGAGGCTTAACTGTTTGTTGTAAGAGCATGCTCAAGTTTCCTATTTCTATATGTAGGAGAGATCTTCTAAGCTATTGTATGTGTGTGTAATAGAGTATGAGTAGAACATTGTGAATGTTTAAAGGACAGTACTTGAGAGAGAGCTCTTGAGGAATAGAGATCTAGTGAGAGATCTTGTGTGCATCTGAGAGAGGTGTGGAAGAATAAAGTTCTTCATTTGTATTCCTATTGTAAAGAGTTTTTAATACAAGTTTTCAGGGTGTTTTCTTGTATATCTTGTTCTGTGCTATTTATCATTTCAGTTACTTATCTATCTGATTATTTCTGCATTTATTGCTTTCACAAGTGTAATCCATTGTCGGTTGATCCCCAACAAGTGGTATCAGAGCTCAGGTTCACTAACAGGTGGTTCAGATCTGTGTAGTGTGTTTGGATTACAGGTTGCTCACAGGGGTTTCTGCAGGGATTTCTGTTTGAGTGGAAGAAGCAATGGCAAAAGAAAGTAAGTTGAGAATGGAAAAGTTTAATGGCAAGAACTATCAGCACTGGAGAATGCAGATAGAGGACTATCTGTATCAGAAGGATCTTTACTTACCGTTAGGTGGGATAGCAAAGAAGCCCAAGGACATGGAGGATGAAGAATGGGAAGTTCTTGACAGAAAGGCTCTTGGGTCTATAAGACTGAGTCTGGCCTCCACTGTGATATCTAATTTGTCACAGGCAAAAACTACGGTAGAGTTAATGACCACGTTAGCAAACTTATATGAAAAACCCTCAGCTTCAAATAAGGTATATTTGATGAAGCAGTTATTTAATTTGCATATGCAAGAAGGTGGATTTGTTTCTAATCACCTGAATGATTTCCATGGTATTGTTAATCAGTTAAGTTCTGTCAATATTACATTTGAAGATGAAATAAAGGCTCTTTTAATTTTATGTTCTTTGCCTGAAAGCTGGCATGGCTTGGTAATGGCAGTTTCTAACACTGCTTCTGCTTCGAATATTTTAAAAGTAGAGGATGTGGTTAGTGTTATTTTGAATGAGGAAATTCACAGGAAAAGCACAGAAGAGACATCTGGGACATCCAGGAACGCTTTAAATCTCGAGAGCAGAGGAAGGCAAAAAGAAAGGAGCAAGAGGAGATCAAGACTAAGTCTAAGGGAAGAGGCAGATCCAAATCCAGGAATGGCAGAAGGCCACAATGTTGGAACTGTGGAAAGCTGGGGCACATAAGCATAGATTGCTGGTCAAAGCCTAAGGAGGACAATCAGCATGAAGGAAAGGAAGAGACAAAGGTTGCAGGTATTGCACAGGATGCTCTTATTTTCTCTTTGCATAATAATATAGAATCTTGGGTATTAGATTCTGGTGCATCTTTCCATGCTACCCCTAACAGAGAATATTTCAGTGACTATGTCCATGGAGATTTTGGAATAGTGTACTTAGGGGATGATGAGCCTTGTAAGATTATTGGCAAAGGTAAAGTGCAGCTAAAGATGCAGAATGGCAACACATGGGTGTTGAGGGATGTGATGCATGTTCCTAGTTTGAAGAGAAATCTGATTTCTGCAGGTAAGCTAGGTGATGAGGGTTGTACAGTAACTCTCACAGTAGATTCTTGGAAGGTGACCAAGGGTGCACTTGTTATGGCCATAGGTAAGAGAGAAGGTACTCTCTATTTGTGTAATTGTGTTACTAACAAATCTCCTTCAGTTTTATCTACTTTAGATGTGGATGCTAAATTGTGGCACTCAAGGCTTGGCCACATGAGTGAGAAGGGGATGTCAATCCTTAAGTCTAAAGGTATGCTTTCAGATTTGAAAAGTATGGATCTAGAATTTTGTGAGCATTGTGTATTTGGAAAACAGAAAAGGGTTAGTTTTCTAAAGACTGGGTCTACTAAGAAAAGGCAGAAGTTGCAGCTTGTTCACACAGACGTGTGGGGACCAGCTCAGGTAGCCTCTATTGGTGGATCACAGTACTATGTTACATTCATAGATGACGCCACAAGAAAGGTATGGATCTACAGTATTAAAAAGAAATCTGATGTTTTTGAGACTTTCAAGATTTGGAAAGCCATGGTTGAGAATGAAACAGGCAAAAGATTAAAGTGCTTGAGATCTGATAATGGTGGTGAGTTCTGCAGTCTTAAGTTCAAATTGTATTGTTACATAAATGGAATCCGTAGGCAAAGGATGGTTCCAAGGACACCTCAGCAGAATGGTATTGCTGAAAGGATGAACAGAACTATTATGGAGTGTGCAAGATGTATGAGATTGCATGCAGGGTTGCCCTTAGAGTTTTGGGCAGAAGCAGTTGACACCGCAGTGTACCTGATCAACAGAGGACCCTCTACAGCTCTGGATGGTGGAATTCTAGAAGAGGCATGGACAGGTAAAAAGGTAGATCTCTCATATCTCAAAGTTTTTGGTTGTGAAGCCTTTGTGCACATAGATAAGGAAAATAGAAAGAAGCTTGATGCTAAGTCTACGAGGTGCACGTTTATAGGCTATGGCTCAGATGATTTTGGTTTCAGATTTTGGAATCTAGGAACTAACAAGGTAATTAGGAGCCGTGATGTTGTTTTCAATGAAAGAGTGATGTACAGTGATCAGATAAGGAAGCTAGATCAAGCTGGGCAGAGCAATAATGAGTTGGACGAAGTTATGGTCCAAAATGAGCTCGCAGGAAAAAGAAATAATCACTTACAGGAAAACACAGAGACCAACGTCGGTAGGTTTAGAACCGGCGTCGGCAGTACAGAAACCGATGTCGATCATACAGAGACCGACGTCGGCAGACCAGGCACCGGCGTCGGCCAGGAAGAACCAGCGTCGGCCAGTAACAGGTCTACAGGTGGCCGAGGTCGGTCACTGTCAAAAAATTTGGGTGGACAGATTGTTGAGAATGAGTCCAAGACACCAATCAGGAGGTCTGAAAGGGTAAGTAAGCCTCCAATTAGATATTCTCCTTCCTTATATTATTTACTGCTAACCGATGGTGGAGAACCAGAAAGTTTTGAAGAAGCTTTACAGGTGGAGTCCAGGAGTAAGTGGGAGCGTGGCATGGTTGAGGAGATGGAGTCCTTAAGAGAAAACCAAACATGGGATTTGGTTGAATTGCCAGCTGGTAAGAGAACACTGAAGAACAGATGGACTTACAGGTTGAAGGAAGGTGAGGATGGTCAGATGAGATACAAGGCCAGATTGGTTGTAAAAGGATTTGCACAAAAGCCAGGTATTGACTTTGATGAGATTTTTTCTCCAGTTGTTAAGATGACTTCTATAAGGGTTGTATTGTCTTTGGTTGCTTTTGAGGATTTGCATCTTGAGCAGCTAGATGTTAAGACAACATTTCTTCACGGAGATTTAGATGAGGAAATTTACATGGAACAGCCAGAAGGTTTCGAGGTCAAGGGTAAGGAGAAACTAGTGTGCAGGTTGAAGAAAAGCTTGTATGGCCTCAAGCAAGCTCCTAGGCAATGGTACTTAAAATTTGACAGGTTTATGACTGAGCATGGCTACAGTAGATGTCAATCAGACCATTGTGTATATTTTAAGAGATTTGATAACGGTAGATACATTATTCTATTGTTGTATGTAGATGATATGCTGGTTGCAGGATCTCACATGCAGGATATCTCAGAGCTTAAGGTAAAATTAGTTCAAACGTTTGCTATGAAGGATTTGGGAGCAGCAAAGAAAATCCTTGGCATGAGCATTAAGAGAGACAGAGAAAATCACAGATTGATATTGTCTCAAGAAGATTATGTGGACAAGGTGTTGAAATGGTTCAATATGCAGGATGCTAAACCGGTAAGCACACCTTTGGCTGGACATTTCAAGTTAAGTAAAGAACAATGTCCCAATTCACATGATGAGGTAGAGTACATGAATAAGGTTCCATATTCTTCTGCGGTAGGAAGTTTGATGTATGCAATGGTGTGTACTAGACCGGATATTGCCCAAGCAGTGGGAGTAGTAAGCAGGTATATGGCCAATCCAGGAAAGGAACATTGGAAAGCAGTACAATGGATCCTTAGATATCTGAGAGGAACCAGCAGTAGACACTTATGCTATGGAGGTTCAGATACTTCTCTACATGGCTATGTAGATTCAGATATGGCTGGAGATTTGGATGGCAGGAGGAGCACCACAGGTTATGTTTTTACTGTAGGTGGAATGGCAGTTAGTTGGATATCTAAGTTGCAGAAGGTTGTAGCCTTGTCAACTACAGAAGCAGAGTACATTGCAGCTACAGAAGCTAGCAAGGAGATGATATGGATGACACGGTTCATGGAAGAGCTTGGAAGGGAGCATGGGAGTTACAGATTGCATAGTGACAGTCAGAGTGCAATCCATTTGGCTAAGAACTCAGCTTTTCATTCTAGAACCAAGCACATACAGCTAAGGTACCACTTCATACGGTAGGTATTGGAAGATGGTGAGTTGAAGCTGGAGAAGATCCATACAGACAAGAATCCTGCTGATATGCTAACAAAGCCGGTTACTAAGGAGAAGTTAAATCTTCATCCAACTTCTATTGGTCTTCATGATTGAGTTGAAGATGGAGGAGCTAGAAGATGTTGCTGTACAGGTACTGGTGCAGTTGGTTTATCTCCAAGTGGGAGATTGTTAGGGTGTGGAGATAAAAGCTTCACCAAGGAGCACACAAACAGGTTTGGGTCTACACAGACGCCGGCGTCGGTCAGGAGTGACTGACGTCGGTCAGTTGCAGTTACAGAGGCGCCGACGTCGGCAGTATGGTCAGCCGGCGACGGTCATAGGCGAACAGGCAGGAACCGACGTCGGTTACCTGTGTGTCCAGAAAGCGATTTCCGAGGACAGAAGCGAGTGTTTGCATGATGAGTTTGAGTTGTAGACTCAAGCTCGCGTCTCTATTGTTAGCAATATTATTTTTAGAGCCCTTGTTGAAGAGGCTTAACTGTTTGTTGTAAGAGCATGCTCAAGTTTCCTATTTCTATATGTAGGAGAGATCTTCTAAGCTATTGTATGTGTGTGTAATAGAGTATGAGTAGAACATTGTGAATGTTTGAAGGATAGTACTTGAGAGAGAGCTCTTGAGGAATAGAGATCTAGTGAGAGATCTTGTGTGCATCTGAGAGAGGTGTGGAAGAACAAAGTTCTTCATTTGTATTCCTATTGTAAAGAGTTTTTAATACAAGTTTTCAGGGTGTTTTCTTGTATATCTTGTTCTGTGCTATTTATCATTTCAGTTACTTATCTATCTGATTATTTCCGCATTTATTGATTTCACAAGTGTAATCCATTGTTGGTTGATCCCCAACAAAATAAGTGTCTCCTCCATCCATTTCCTTTGATAATTATAAGAACAGTTCTATAGGATTGGAAGTAGGTAGACACCATATTCAGACATAGGGCTTATTTTGTGTTTCAATTAGATGATATGAGGAAGTGGGACTCCAATAATATGGTAGGCAATCATTTGAAGAGAAAATAACTACCCAAGCTAATCTATGAGCATCAAATGGGCCCTCATGAGACCCTATACATAAAGGCCAATAATTTTGAAGAAGTATTGGCTAGATTCAAGAAAACCAACCTCAAATTCATGCATATATTAACTAGTGATGAAAAGATAGGGGACATATGGTAGATGCATCCCATTCAATACCATTTTTTTCTTGGACCTTCTAGGCCACCTTAGAAATAACCTTAAATGGAAATACTGTATCCCCCAACATAAATTATACAATTAATAGGCAAGGAGAAGTTAGAGGAGAGACCTGGTGAGGGACCTTTATCTTCAGCCCCTTCTAATAGATCAACATCCTCAGTGGAACACTTAGATATGATTGCACTTAAACCTAATGAAATAATAGAGGATGCCCTTAAGGTCCTTGTTGAAGCTTATGGTTCTAAGGAAGAAGAAACCCAAGATGAAGAAGTTCAGGTTCAAGTAGAGAAAGCTGAGGGAGATAAGGGGAATGAAGTTGCATTGGACCTAGTCCTAGTGGCACAACCCAAGAAGAGAAAAGAAGAACTGATAGTTGTCCCTATGGGATAAAAGAGGCCAAAGTTGAGTCTCACTCATCCCATAAGTGAGATAAACTTATTTAGTGAGGAGTTTCACATTCATGAACCAATCATACTTGATTGGTTTTTTAATGAAAAGTTGTAGAAGATTCCTTCCTGCTCACACTCATGGGCCTTGACCAAGGTTGTCAAAATTAATGTTCACAAAGATATCAAGTCACAGATAAGGGCCTTGATGGAGTAGGAATAAAGAAGAATAATAACTACTGCATGGCCAGATGACAAGAAGATGGATGTTCTAAGAGCATCAAATAACACAATAGTAGAGGTCTCAAAACCTCTAAAACATACAAAATCATCTACTATTATACAGTTTAATCTAGAGACAATTGGATTAGAAAGGGTCATAACCAAAAAATCCATGGGGGGAACTCAAGAGTTCACTTTCCAAAAGGTGGAACCCTTAACTAGATTAACCCCAATTGGAGGGTAATAACCTAGTGAATTACCCATGCACGAAGGAGATATTGAAAGGCTATCAAAATCTCACTCAGCCCAAGTCAGAGTTGGTATTAGGGGCATGAAATAGAGGATTCAAAATTTGGAAAAGGAAAAGGAAAAATTAGAGACACAGGCCATTTTATTAGTGCCTGATGCCATAATTGATATGTTTGAAGCATCCTTTTTTGATACATATGATTCCTTAAAATCAATGAAGCTAAGTCTATATGCATTGAGCCAACAAAGTGAGGTGGCTAAATGGATAAAAATAGAATGGGAGGATGCAGAGGCCAAAGTAAGGGAGCTTATCTCTATATTGATTAGGAATAGGATTCCTAAGTTTAGAACTATTAGCCTAGCCCACCTACATGCTATATTAGGGATATTGGTGGATAAGATCCAAAGTTTAATTACTTAGTTAGTAGGCTTGGATACAATCCTTAGGGATGATGAAGAGATAATTGCCTAGATCAAGTAACTACTTGGCACCATGCTAGCTAATCCTACAAAGACTACAACCCTAATAATCATTGATGATGTAGAATATAAACATAGAGTCACCCTGGTGATGTAGGAGATAAAGGGCAAGAGCCAAGGTCAATCAAGGAGTGAAAACAATAGGATTTTAGGCATGATATTCACTATTGAAGAAAATATTATAGAATCTAGAAGCATCAAAGAAGCTATGGCCAGGGATGATAGGGACTTTGATGACTTAGCTGATCAGGTAGATATCTATTTCCTAAATCTTGCTATAGATTTATAACTGATCAAAAAACAACATCAAAAGACTATGGAGGTTTTGGAGGAGCAAAAAGGGGACCCTTCAGAAATGGGCCCACCCAATTAATATTCATTTTTATAAAAACATTATAATATTTGAAATAGGAATATTCTTTTGTAAAAGGCATATGCTAGTCTGTTAACATATTTGCACATAGGTCAGTCTAATGTAGAAAAACAAATGTATTCTAGAACTTTTTGAAGGACAATTATCCTTATATTTTGTACATTTTGTATTTTGTAAATGACTGGTATACTTCCTGATCTTTCTATAAAAGGTGTGTATTACCATTTTGTAAAGGGAGAGATTTTGAGCAAATTTGTATACTTTTGAGCAATTAATACTATCAAAGAATTTTACAAAGATTGTCCAAAATTGATGTGTCAATTTTTAATATATATTTCTCTCAATTGTTGGTTCTAAGCTTGAATTTGAATAGTTTCATGAATTTTTAATTTGTATTTGTGATAAATGGTTGCTAATTTGTGCATATGCTAGGTTAGTTAGAAGAATATTGAATTTTATTCATTTCATTTATTCTATATTTAGATGTGCTTATGCTATTTGACTTTAGTAACAATTCTTTAAATAAAAATCTAGTTCTTACTTGTATAAGTCCATATTATCCTTAGAAATTTGCCTGGTGTGTGGTGAGTTCTGAGCTTTTACTATTTTGCATCATATATTGGTAAAATACAAGTTTAATTGTAATTAAAAATTTGTCATGATATTTGAGTCAAGGATCAACAATCATTTGTTTTCTTTCTACCTTACCCTTCCCTTTAGTTTCTTTTTAACTAGACCACTATAGCTTAAATTTCATTATAAATAGCCATTTAGATTAGTTTATAGCTTGTGTTTTGATCATAATTGACTAAGTATTAGTATAAGATACCTAAAATTTATAAATAATTGGACCATGATGGCTCCCAACCATCAATTAATATAAATTTATGGGGATAGTTAAATATTGCTTTGCCACTATTTCACCACAGGTAACATTAAGTTTCCACAACCTGCTACTCATACTCTTTATTCCTATAATTCTAAAATGAGAAGTGTTCTTGAACACTAAGGACATCTATGGTACACATAGAGGTAATGACACCTAATTGATAGATATAGCCAGACATGATACTTATATGCCCTGCATTACATACATTACATAACCTTGATGAATATAAATTTATATGATGACATATTCTCTACATGTTAACATGATTATGCATAATTACATCTTTGTACATGACATTATACAATTAACTCTTCTTTTGACATGAGTGATTTACAGGCTACATTCCTCACCTCAAAAGGGGTCATATCAATGGGCTTTGCATAGAGATACAAGCCTACACAAATAGGAAAGTAAGGTTTTATGTATAAAATATAGATTCAAGAGATTCAAAATGGTTTAGATATCTAATTGGTTTAGATATGTCATAATTATTTACACATTGGTACAAATTCTTGGGGTAATTCCATACATATGTACTCACTTTACAAAGACATGAGTTATGGAATACATATTCATATAAACTTGAGTACATATATCATGCATGTACACATGGTTTGCAAGAATATAAATTACAAATTTTCACATATTGATACATTTGAGATACAGGTTATTAGATTTATCATATAGATACATAACATTTTGTATTAGTTGGCATATATTTAGTGAGGCATGAGACTTATTCATGCACTTTTTTTTGCATTGAGAAATATTACACTTGGTTATTTATAATATACAATTTATTTAAACATTTTTGGGTTTTACTATGTAAATCCTAAGCTGTATTAAAGGGTTGGGTTTGTTGCTAATCTAGAATAAATTTGGAAATTATTGATTTGAAGGAACCTTCCAAAAATAGTAATCATAAGGAAAAAAGGAACTTATTTGGATATACACAAAGTTTTTCATAGATTAGGGTACTATAAATTATTGAGTAGACACAAAGAACTATTTCATATTTTAACTATTTTTTGAGATATGGCTCTGGACATTAGTGCCCCTCTTAGGATAGTAGTGCCATGTGGTGCTAGTGTCTAATTTTGACACTGTGTCCTTTATTTAGTGACTATTTATAACTTTAAAGGAAGTTGTAGGAGTTTTTGAATTTCTTATAGGTGATTTTATATCGTGTAGGAGCTCGTATGTGTTACTATTTTGGTTGAATCATCTCCAAAACCCTAATAAATACCTGCACACATGAAATAATGAACAAATCAAATGCAAAAGGAAAATAAAAAACTAGGTTATGGGATGGTACGATTGTGTAGAGTGAAACCCCTACTATCTTGGCCACTGCCTACATTAACCCTAATACTAGGGGTCTTAGATTGTATGTAGTTATTCCTTAGGGAATGTGTACCATCAACTTACATGGTATGCTAGAATGAATTTTTCCTAGGCTCTTCATTTATCTAGGATGCAAATATATAGGTGTGAAAATTGAGTAGTATGTAGAGTATTTGAGCTATACTATTGGTTGATTTTATGTAAATAAGTGCCAAAATAGTAAGTGATAGATGTAAAATGCCTTATGAGGCTCTTTATATAGGGGGATATTTGTTTTGAATATAATACCTTGTTTGTTGGATAATAAGTCATAAAAAAGATATAAAAACATAAGAAAAGGGTCAAAAATGGGTTAGGACTCAAACATGGGTGAAAGGGCTTGTCAAATACTGAAGTCACAAGTGGACACTAGAACCATGTGGCACTATTGTCTTTAAAGTGGTGTTAATGTCCTAAGGCTCAAAATAGAGCAAAAATTAGGGATGCTAGGCTAGTCCCCCTAGGACTAGGAAAAGGTGACATGTGACTACTAGGAGCATCAAAAATAGGGAAAATAAGACATAAGAAAGATCAAAAGACTCAAGATGACCATGTAAACAAGGACTATAACCATCACTAAGACCCTTATGTGAAAGAGCAACAAAAGACATAGTACTTCTGGTTGCTTGACCACATTAGGGTGTTTAGATTTGCCCCTCTTTTATTCTAGTAATGCAATGCAATGGAAATACTAGAGCAAAAGAAAATAGAAATGCGTACCTATACTTACCTATGTGAATGTAACCTAGATTTGGCCCACTTCTTGGCTAGAGAAGTGGATAAGAACTAAAGTGTAACATGTTAAGGTAAGACATATGGTGTGAATGCCCTCTATAGTGAAATACTGAGTGTAACTTGATAAATTTGAAAATGGGGGCCAAGATGTGTGCTCTATATTGTGCCCCTAATCTTGATATTTGAGAGATGTAGCTATGTATCTGAATATCTATAGTAAAATAGTATACTTGAGTTAAAAATATATATCTATGTGGAGTCTACATCTAAATACCTATGTAAAATTGTGTAGACCCGTGCATCTATATATCTAAAAATCTATGAATTTGAATGCCTGTGTAAAATTATGTAGACCTATGTGTCTATATATCTAAAAATATGTGACTCTAAATTCTTATGTAAACCTATGTAGACCTGTGTGTCTATATATCTAAAAATTTATGAATCTAAATTCTTATGTAAACCCATGTGTCTATATATCTAAATGAGATGTTTAAACCTATGTAGACTTGTGTGTCTATATACCTAAAAATTTGTGACTCTAAATTCCTATGTGAACCTGTATAGACTTGTGTGTTTGTATATATAAAAATATGTGAATTTGAATGCCTATATAAACTTGTGTAGACTTGTGTGTCTGTATATCTAAAAATATATGAATTTGAATACTTTTGTAAATTTGTGTAGACCCATGTGTCTGTATATCTTAAAATTTGTGCAAACCTGTGGAGACTCATGTGTCTAAAAATTTGAATGTAACTCTATATGTCTGAAATAATCTACACATATTTTCCCCCATTTTGGTGAGAGAGCCAATATTGTGATGAGGATATGTAACCAAAAGTGGTAAGGATTGATTGTGCTGGTATTATTTGGTAGTTGTAATGTTGTATTAGGTTTGAATGATGTATTGATTGTGTCAGAGTTGATAATTTAGTGTGTAGTTAGATAGATGCTTGGTTTATTATATTGTTAATATAATGTGATTGTTTTAGTCATTTAGTAGGTTTTATAATGGAAAGGGGATTGGTTTAACCAATATGGGACATAACATATCACTATCAAGTCCTATGTGCAAGAAATGGTTCATGAATTATAGCTACGGTTCTTGAGATATGGTTATAAAAAGAGAGTTATATTAGTTAGCAAAATTAACACATAGGGTTAAAATTAATAAGGTGGAATTGGGTAGGTTATGAATTAAATAGGTCATTTTGAATTATCTTCAATTCATTTACATCATTTGAGTTGAAAGTATTTTGAGTCTGAGAGAGAGAAACATGTCGAGGAGATGAGGAGCTAGTTTATCGCACTATGAGGAGGTCAAGGCATGGATTTAGGCTGGGGAGGAGGTTTTCCTAGTAAGGGACTCAATTTTTTTCCCATGTTTATTATTTTTGTTGTATTTTTTACTATTTTTTCCAAAAAAGGACTATTTTAGGGCTATTTTTGGATAGGCTACTACTAGTGTCCGATTCTGGGTGCTACTATCCATATCTTAGCACTAATGACTAGGGTGTGGCACTACTATCCTCTAGATAGTGCTAGTGTCCAGTAGGCCCAAAATGTGATGCTTAACTCTATTGACTAGTTTTTGATTCCTATTATTGTTTTCTAGTTTTAGTTTAGTTTACTTATGTCATATTTGGTTGTAATTTTGTAGGTCAATGCCTATATGAGAGAGTTCCATATGGGTAAGATGATGGAGACTATACAAGTTTTGCCCTTTTCTAATGTAAAGATAGAGGTGATTGAGAGAGTTGGCATATGATATTTTGATTTCCTAGAGATTATGCCCTAGGATAAGCATATGATCACTGCATTATGTGAGAGGTGAAACATAAACACATGTATGTTATGGCTAAATTTGAGTGAGATGACTGTGACATTGGAAGATGTATATTATATCCTACAATTACCAATCTCTAGATAATGAGATATATTACAAGAGGCAACTGGTCCTCAAGCTATACAATAGGATTCTAGGTACTTTTCTACCATGGCAATGGGGACTCATCACATAGGTAGTCAGAGTGATATATTATTGATCAAAATTGTGATGGTTGATGTTCCATGATCATGGAAATTTCTAGCTGTGTTATTTTCATCATTTGTTCCTATGGATGGGAGTGACATCTCAATCTCTTACAAGATGCATAATATAGTGTAGGACATTGAGGAGGATGGCTCCATGTATTATTCGGGTCATACCATGTTGGCTCATCTATATAGGGACCTATGCCATTTTACATAGGAGATGTGTGGCTGGGGTATTAGTGCATCAACACTATTACACTATTGGGCATACAAGCACACAAATATGAGTAGGATAGGGGTATATCCATGAGATGGATGGGTTCATCTGTAGGTATTTACAAAGAGATGGACTAGGATAGGGCATGCACTGAGGAGTAATACATAGTGTTAGTAGTTACTAGACAATTTGAGAGTAGAGGATATCATTTGGTGAACCTACAAAGGCTATCATGGGTAGCATGAGGATACCACATAGTTGAGGTAGATTCAAGTTAGTTGTTAGATACATGATCACTAGGATAATGTATATGAGTGGTTTTAATATGAGAGGGTTAATCGATAGTTTGGTGTTGTATAGGATGTGCCCCCAACACTTGTGATGTGGTTGAGGAGTTCTTGGGTTCCTACAAGGATAGATAGTAGGATGAAGCCATCAATTGCTGAGCTAGCTCTTATGCCATTAGTGGAACATGATCCTAATATTGAGGTACCAAATATAGATGATTTTGGAGGGATTGAGGCCTACATCGCCTGGTGGAGTGATGACAGATGGGCACCTCTATTTCTGAGAGGTGGGATGATCATAGATGGTATTAGATATAGAGCCCCTAAAGGCTATTGATGGTATGTTAGATATTATGTTTTTATGTTTTGTGCAAATTTTATTGTGTTTATATGATAGGATTATTATGAATTTTATGGAATACTTGCAGGTGTAGGAAATGATGAGTATTAGGAGGTCACCATTGAATCATCACTGCATGATTTAATATGACATATCCCAAATGATGTTGTAGAGGATGGATTGGTGAAGAGGGCCTCCAATATTTTTGGGGTGCATTCCCATTTGTTTGATCAGGCAATGATAGCAATTATGGCATTCAGGTGAGTGATGATAGATAGAGATGAGTTATGTGTTGAGTTGCAGAGGCATACCATGCTTACTCTTGATACTCTAGGTTGGGCTAGTAGTCATATAGTAGACAACTACATATGACTTTAGTGAGAGCATGCTAAGTGTATGGCTGATCTTGACATGTACCAGGAGAGATAGATAGTAGGCATAGCTATAGATCAAGGTCACATAGAGATAGTGGGGCCTCTAATTATAGTTTTGATTTATTTGAGAGTGCTAGTGAGGGAGTTGGTCCCAATAGTCATGTTTAAATCATTGAGTGATAAACCATATTTGTATTAAAATGATGTTATGAGTTACACACACACACACACACACACACACACACACACATACACACACATATATACATATATATATAAATATATGGTTGTTGTTTAATTTGGCATTGTGTATTGGTAAGTGGATCTAGTTATATTGTATACATTATTATGTGTTTAAATTATATCAATTATTTGAAATGTTGATGTTTGTAATTTGTTTCGGTTGGATTAAATTTAATTGATTTGTATATGTTTTATGAATGTTTTTGGCATATGTGTAGGAGATTAAGTTTTTATATTTTATTGGTATATGTTTTTTTGTTTATATTTCATAATATGTCTATGTGTATAACATGTGATGGTGATATGCCCTATTTGAACTCAGATGGCATGTAGAACCAATGACCATATTCCTCATGATGTGTTGATGTAGACATAGACTGTGAAATTGGAGCTGCTTATGATGTATTACTAGTGTATGACTATGTAGACTTTGATGCAAAAAGCTTGATTGGTTGACATTAAAAAAATACACTCTGATTTGTATGATTTCATACAAATATCTTAATCAATGTGCGAACTAAAGTTGAGTTCTAATCTTTGTAATGATTGCCATATATCTTTATTGATTGTCAAACTAATATTATGCCTTTGGGTTTATAAAATTTCACAAATATCTTGATCAACGTGCACATTGGAGGTGAATTTTGAGCTCTACAATTATTTCCATAAATTTTTATTGGTGATTATATTGAAACTATGCCTTTAGGTATGTAGCTGTTCTCAAATATCTTAATCAATGTATGCACTAGAGGTGTGTTCTAAACTCTATGAACTAGTTTCCATCATTATTGAGGCTGTGATATATAAGACTACTAATAAATGGATGTTTTATGAATCATAGGGCTCATACGATGAGTAACCAATGGTTTCTTTAAAGGAATATCTTGGGATAACTCTGTCATAGAGGAGTGTGATCTAGGAAAGTGTGGCGAATGAGGGCTCGATGCCCCTATGTAAACACTATGATGCCTTGACTAACATACTGGTCAATGTGAGCTTAGAGTACATAATAGTGATCATCTGAATGTCTATTTATCCAATGAAAATGATAATAATGCTTATGTGATACCTGATGCAAATGATGTGGTGGATGAGATTAGTTGAAGTAAGTGTGATAATCCCTTTATATAGTAGTATAATCAAGATGTCATGAGGCCCAACCTTATCTAAAAAGTGTAGAAACCCTTTGTGTATATCTTGTATTCTATTCAATTTAGATTATGCTGTATAGAACAACTCTTTTCCCTTATTAAGTATTTTTATTGGTGGTTTTTATTCCACTAGTTTCTGAATTAGAAGTAGAGTAAGAACTTGCAATAAATTTGATGATTGAGGTTCTAAGGGATCTATAGCCAAATCTAACTCTGAATATGTAATTATTAATCCCAACTATGCATCTAATACTATAGCTACATTACATAGATGTTTGATATAATAATATCTCCTTGAGAGGATAGATTAAACTTTTATCAAAGATGTACTATACTTTTAAATCCATTGGTTGATAAATTAGCTGATGTAAACAAGATTTAAATCATATAATGTATTTTGATGAAGGCTCTATATCACCCTGATGTAATGAAGAAATCTCTCATTTGTGATTAGAGGTCCCTTATTATATATGTAATGTTTGAGAAAGACTATCTCTAGCTACTCATATATATGTAAAGATCCACTAGGGAGTCTATGGTGGAAAAAATCTAGTGCTTTCCCATTTAGTGACTTTATAAACACTTGTATTATAATTAAATTATTTGTGATATGAGCCATGAATTTATCATAAGATCGAAGGTGTAAATATGGATCTCTTTGTCCATAAAAGATAGGTAACACTAGTATCTGAAATTTGTGTGGCAACCTCATAGTTGAGATTTTAGATGGAACATGGTTATTATATATAACATTAACATCAACCTAATATTTATATGCTTCATTCTCCAAAGTGAGATGATGCATTTATTTTTTAAATCACCCACAATATGCATTAAATAAATTAACACTTGTGAAGGTGTATTATCACCATCAAGGGGTTCATTTAATTTTTGGATTATTTATTTTAGCCATTGGTACATTATATTATAAATCTTGTTTAGAAAGGGTTGGTGTCTCTCAATAACCTTTGGAGTTGTGATAGCTTGGACCTAGTTAGAGGGAAATGAGCTATCACCCTCTTTTGGGTTTGTTTGAGAAATAGGTTATACTTTAGTAAGGAGGTTAAGGGGGATTCATTTTTATCTTTTAAATTTTTAAGTTGTGAAGGAGTATAACATACTTGTTGAATAGAAGGTAATTTATTCTCTAATGAATGGAAATTATGCACATATGAATAAGTGTGTGTGTGTCTTTTTACATGTGACCTATTGTTTGGTTGAACAAGAGAGATATGTGAGGTAATAAAAGAAGTAGAAGGTGTAGATTCTATGCCATATTCATCATAACCACAATAACCATCATTATCCCATGGTTCATCAAAATCTAAATTTAATACACTCAAAGAAGTAAGAGTAGAATAAGTATCATCCACATGCTTATTAAGAGAAAGAGAAGAATAAGATTTTAACATTTTACTACTATGAAATGTATCATTGTATGTAGATGTAATGTAAGGCATTTGTTCACTAGTCATTTTTGAAATGCAAGCGTGATTATCACTTTCTATTTTGGAATCAAGGGAAGGAGAATTAACAACCATGTTTTCTTTTTGCACATTATGACATATGACAAAAGAGTTAGAGATATGTGAATTATATATTTGTTGCAAAAAATCATTGCATTGAGCTTGAAATGTGAATGAGGGTGATAAAATAATTTCATCTACCTTAGTTTGTGCATTGCTAAAAGGTGTAATATCCTTTGTGTTTGATTTTTTAAATGTAATTGAGAAGGGTAAAGAAGATGCATTTTTATTATCTAATTTACTTGAAGCATGAATAATTGATTTTCATATAGTTCACTTATATTGATTTAATTTAAATAACATAATAGTAAAAGTTGTTGAAAAGCTAGGATCACATTAGAATAAAACACTACCAATAATCCTTATATTATCATTATAACAATAGTCATCATAATAATAGTTTATTTGTATTATCATGTTCATAATAATCCTCATATCAATCATTATAACATTATTCATCATCATCATATAAATGAAGTCATTATTATGCTCTAATGTACAATCTTAAAAATTAGTCCATTCATTATTTCAATCATGAGATAAATTCAAGAGTGCATCAAGTGGATGAGGGGTAGAAGAATTTTTAGATGCAATTTTAAAATTGCCAAAGAAGATAGTGTAAATAAGGAATAATAAACACACAAGAGGTAAAATATGATCTAGCATAATGTGTGATTTTTTTGAAAAAAGTTTGTAATAGAAAATAGGATTATTGTTTAAACCCTAACTTTTGATGTTTTGTGCGTATAGGTACATAATATGTGGATTTAGGGTTTTGATTTTAGGGTTGTGTTACAAATATCAAAATTAAATTAAATAAATAAAACCCTAGTATAGGATTAATTAAATTAGCTAGGTTAGGCCAAAAATTAGAAAATCATATTTTTGTAACCCTGATTTAATATACAAAATTTACAAAATTTAGAGAAGGTAAACCCTAAGGAAAATTAGGGTTTTGAAGAAATATTTGAAGTAAGTTAGGTTCACCAATTTTTTTAACCTTTTTGGGGTTTACTATGTAAATCCTAATCTAGATTAAAGGGCTGGGTCTACTGCTAATCTAGAATAAAATTGGAAATTATTGATTCAAAAGAACTTTCCAAAAATAGTAATCATATGGAGAAAAGGAACTTATCTAAATATACATAGATTTTTTTGTGAATTAGGGTATTAGGAATGACTAAGCAAACATAAATAAGTATTTCATCTTTTGACTATTTTTTGAGATCTAGCTCTAGATCGTAGTGCCCCTCTTAGGATAGTAGTGACATGTGGTGCTAGTGTCCAATTCTAGTGCTAATGTTCTTTTTTTAGTGATTGTTTGTAACTTTAGGGAAGCTATGGGAGTTTTTGGAGGAACTATAAGTGATTTTATGTCATGCAAGAGCTTGTCTATGTCACTATTTTGGTTGAATATTCTCCAAAACCCTAATAAATACATGCACATATGAAATAATGAACTAATAAAATATAAAAGGAAAGGAAAAAATTGGGTTGTGGGATATTATGATTGCATGGAGCATAACCCCTATTTTCCTAACTGCTACCTATATTAACCCTAATGCTAGGGGTCCCAAATCACATGTAGTTCTCCCTTAGGGAATGTGAACCATGAATTTACATGGTATGTTGTAATTAATTTCAGCTAGACCCTTCTTTGATCAAGCATACAAATGTCTAGACTATGAAAATTGACTAGTATGTAGAGTATTTGAGTTGTACTATTAGTTGATTTTATATAAATAAGTGATAAAATATTAAGTTGTAGATATAAAATGCCTTGTGAGGCTCTTTATATAGGAGGATATTTGTTTTTAATATAATACCTTATTCGTTAGCCAAAAATTCATGGAAACTAGCACCATGTGGTGCTAATATCCTAATGCTTAGAACATAGCAAAAATTAGGGATGATAGGCTAGGGGCCCTTGGGACTAGGAAAAGGTGACCTATGATTGGTGGGAGTGTCAAAAATAGGGAAAATAAGACATAAGAAAGATCAAAAGACTCAAGATGACCATGTGAATAAAGACTATAACCATCACTAAGGCCCTTATGTGAAAGAGCAACAAAATACATAGTACTTATGGTTGCTTGACCAAATTAGTGTTTACATAATTTAATAGCACAGACTATGATCAAATTTGAATCTAAAGTCTGTATGCAATGATTTATTCATAATTTTGAAGTAATGTACATTCAGTTTTAACAACACTCAATGACCATGGAATTTCCCATAGCAAACCCACTATGTGGTTCCCACCTCACCATCCTAAGGTTTAAAATCAATTATTTGAGTTAGTGGAGTTGAGGTTCAATAATACTTAATGGTATTAGCACTAATCTCTATTCATGAAGATTGGGGCATTTATATTTCCAACCCAAGGGATTTCATAGTTATGAATTTAGAGCATAAGCACCCCAACTCTCCATGTGATTTAGTAAGGAAGAATAATTATTAAATGCTTCAATAAGTAAGAATTATCTCCAACAAGTTATAAGCAACAAAATTTACTCACATATATGTGTACTCCTTCCTTGCTCTTAAACCATTTTCAATTATCAATTAGAGATTTTAGATTTCATATATAGACATTGATTAATACATTTTTGTTACAAATTCACATGGATAAAAATTGTACATTTAGAGCCATTTTCCAAAGACAAAGTGTGTCGTACAAACTTAGCTATCCTATATCCTTTTACTCTAGTATTTTTATTACATTTCAATACTAAAATAAAAATTGGGTATTTTTGGATACTAAAATATGATACTAGACACTTGACAATGTCACTTCTAACATACTTTCACCATATATGAATTGTGAACACATATATTCCTCTTATTTGTAATTCTCTCACATCCACATGCTTATGAAGAGTTTGACACTCCCATTTTATTGTAAATCACTTACATGAACATCTCAGTCTTTGAAAAATTAGCTAAATATCTTACTCAGACATCTCTAGAACATCATATTCACATTCTTATATCCTAGACACTAACATCATGATTAAATAGTTTCATCGATGAAATTGACCTAAGGTGATGTTAGTGACCCTCACCCAACAATCACTAATTTTAAAAATTAGATCATTCCCATGTGTTAGCCCATTTTCCTAGCATGTTAGTGTTATAATAAATTATCCAAATGGACTCATATAAATACAAATCAAACCCACACATAGTAATCACTTCAAACTTTTTTATTAAGCATCTATACACTACTACATATTGGGAAAATCTACCCATTATTCCTAAGTCAATAAGATTAGTCATCAGGAAAGTCTAAGGCACATGAATCTAAGTCAAAAGTGATTATTTTCAAGTATCAAAATCCAAATTATATGTGCATTCATATAGTGAATCAACAAAATTTCAAATTCACATTAAGGGGAAGAACTAAATGTATATTGACTTCCCTCTTTAGAGTATTGGATACATAGGTAATGGTAAATATTTAAAATGGGTGACTAAGGTTAGTTCAACACATTACACTTCCCATTTTTTTATAGGTTTCTACTCCTCACAAATGGACCTAGGTTTTTAAGGAGAAGGAAACTAATTTATAGAATTACACACATAATTAGGCATGGGTGAGCTCTTGGGAAGGCCCAATGCTTCACCCCTGTGAGAATCACCTAGATGAAATGAGTGACAAGTGGATAATTCATTCTCATAAGATATGGGTTCATGTGAACCACTACTCATGAAACATGGGACAATGAGTTTGACTTAAAAACTACATAGTTGAATCCTGAAAGCAATATCGTAATTTGACTCACTATGGAAAATACCTCATACTTATTAATTGATGAGATTAAGGGGATATATAATGAATGGTTCATAAGACACAACACTTATTTAAGGTTTTACAAATGGGGTATCAATCTAAATGGGCTTAACCTTAGAGGAAACTCCATGGTTAAGCATGATTGAGTTAGAGTAGTACTGGGATGGGTGACCTCCCATGAAGGCCCAATGTTTCACCTTTGTGAGCATCACCTAGATGTAATGAGTGATAAGTGGATAATTCATTATCATGAGAGATGGGTTCATGTGAACCACTACTCATGAAACATGGGTCAATGAGTTTGACTCAAAAACTACACAGTTGAATCTTGATAACAATATCATAATTTGACTCACTGTGGAAAATAACTCCTACTTATCAATTGATGAGATTAAGGGGATCTATAATGAATTGTTCATAAGGTGTAACACTTGATGAAGGTTTTACAAATGGGGTAACAAGATAAGTGGGCTTAACCTTAGAGGAAACTTCATGGTTAAACACACTTGAGTTGGAGTAGAACTGGGATGGGTGACCTCTTGGGAAGGCCCAATGCTTCACCCCTATGAGCATCACCTAGATTTAATGAGTGTTAAATGGACCATTCATTCTCATGAGAGATGGGTTCATGTGAATCACTACTCATGAAACATGAATCAATGAGTTTGAATAAAAAATTACACAGTTGAATCCCGATAGTAATATCATAATTTGACTCACTATGGAAAATACCTCCTACTTACCAATTGATGAGCTTAAGGGGATATATAATGAATGGTTCATAAGGCACAACACTTGCTAAAGGTTTTGTAAATGGGGTAAAAAGCTAAGTGGTCTTAACCTTAGAGGAAACTCTATAGTTAAGCGCACTTGAGTTGGAGTAGTACTGGGATGGGTGACCTCTAAGAAAGGCCCAATGCTTCACCCCTATGAGCATCACCTAGATGTAATAAGTGCCTCATGAGACATGGGTCAATGAGTTTGACTTGAAAACTACACATTTGAATTTTGATTGTAATATCATAATTTGACTCATGAGCTCTAGGGGCTATATAATGAATAGTTCAAAAGGCACAACACTTGCTGAAGGTTTTGAAAATAGGGTAGAAATCTAAGTGGGCTTAATATTAGAGGAAAATCCATGGTTAAGTGCCCTTGAGTTGGAGTAGTACTAGGATGGGTGACCTCCTAAGAAGGCCCAATGCTTCACCCTTGTGAACATCACCTAGATTTAATGAGTGCTAAGTGGACCATTCATTCTCATGAGATATGGGTTCATGTAAACAACCAATCATGAAACATGGGTCAATGATTTTGACATGAAAATTATACTATTGAATCTTGATAGCAATATCATAATTAATAACCTTACATGTACAGATAATCAATTTTGGATATGAATAACTCACAAGCTTGATTTTATCCCTTTCTCACTATTAGAGGTCAATCATAGTCAGTAAGTAAGTTAGGAAAGCTAAGTAGTTTAATCTCTTTAGTACTTTTGTTTTACCAAAATTTGGATTAAATAGTGAATAATTAACCCTAATTATGATAAAATGAATAGAATAAAACAAAATGATGTATATGACTTTTTGATAAGTATAATGAAGGTAAAATATTGAGTTTTATAATGTGTAAATGTTTAAAATAAGGTTAACTATGAAAAAAATGAAAAACCTAGATTTTTTTAATCTGATTATTGATTGTGTTCAACTTGTAGAAGGTGAAAATAGGAAAACAAGAACATGATCTACAAATCCCCAGAAGCTAGAGTTAAAATTAAAGGACATGATCAATAAACTTATGATAGTAGTCAAATTAATTATTGTCCCTACTCTATATTTCTTTACTTCTTATGAAAATAGGATCTAAAGTCACATTTAGTTGTGACAACTTGATTTAGGTATGTATACAAAATTTCATCTTTTAGAAGTGTGTGGAAGACCTATAAATACATTTTGAATGATTGAAACCTTAATAAGGATTGCAATGATTAAAATAAATAAAAATAGAAAAAAGTGGAGTGTAATTGGGTTGAGCTAACCCCAATCGCCCCTAGACTAAATGAATGTTTCCTACATATCAATAATCTAAAGAGAGAATTCATACCCACATAGTTCTCCCACTGAATGTGTTTTTTACAAGTTAGATTATTTGACTATATGAAGGCATATAAACATAACTCAAATAATTATTCATGATTTTATTTGGGCTAAATTAAGTATACTTTTAACTTGGCTAAATACTATTTTTAATACTTATAATTTAAATTAGGAAGAATAGTGAAGCTTTTCTCAATGTGCAACAATGTAAATGTGCTTCTGTATTGAAATTTCCAATTATAATAATGAGTGACATGGATTTTATTTTATAAAAATCTAAAAGGGAAAATTACATGCTTAGAAGCCTAAAAACGTGGAAGATGAAGTAAGGGAGGGTTCATTTTCAAAATATGAAACATTAAGTGCTTGAAAATGTTTATTCTTGACTTTTTTTACCATACTTGGTTCGATTCACCATTTTGCTAACTCACGATCTATAAGAGAACCTTAAATATCTTGAAAACATTGAAAATATCATATCGACAACCATATTTCAAATACATTCATACCTATTAAACTTACATGATCATGTCATACATGTCACTACAAGATTTGGTCTTTTAGGACAAGTCTGTGTTAGGTTAGACATCATTACATTATGGCCTTGTCCAGTAGTGGGACCTTATCCCCTATGCTCCAACAATCACTTTTTAAAATCAATACAATTCACCATAGCTCTCTCATGCATATTATAAAGTTGATTAGCAAAAATATTCTAGATATTCCCCTTTATAAACACACCAATGCCACTTATTACACCCCCAAATACTTGACTTGAAAATCTACTACACACCAAGCAAAAGAGTACTATTCTTCCAATTACAATTCTACTACATTTTAACAGTCATAGACCAATTATGAGTATAATTTATTGTAGGTCAAGGGTATCTATTATCAAACATATCAATCAAATTTTTATCTCTAGTCATATAATTGTACAATCATGGATCACATAATCACCCTAAGAGGGAGAATTACACCAGCCCGAGGTCGCTTTGGGCTATGTAGGCAACACTTAGATTACATGGGTTTTTTTCAAGATAACTCAACTATTCCCTTGACCTATTTCCCCATTTTACATTTGATATCTATCTTGTTTATTATGTAGGATCTAGGTTTGATCTTTTATAGGTTTTCCATGTGGCACATTGCCACATATAGTTAATCAACAAGTCCTCATAAAATGTCACACAAACCTATATGAATCAAATAGGCTCATATTCAACTAGGACATGGATGTATTTATTAGACAAGGCCATAGTGAAACCCTATCCTCCTCTTACAGACCTATCCTAATGCATAATCAATTATTTCATTTACGACATAGTTTGTAGGTCCTGCTAAGTATTTTTCATTCACTATCAACTTGTAAACCTAATAAAGTATCTATTTTAGGGAGGTTTATGCATCCTTAGGTTCTTTTACTATTTTTGGTAGTTTGATAATTATATAACATAATTTATTTTAATATAATATATGTATAAATCAAAATTTCAATTTTAATAGTTTAATATTCAATAAATTAGAGTTAATTCAATTAAAATAGATTATAACATTCCAGTGAGCCCAAATTTTATTTTGGACATTTTTTATTGGTTGCTTAATTTTTATGTGGTCTAGGATTTTAGTAAAATTTTATGACTTCATAAAAATAAAAAATTATTTATTCATTACACAAAAAAAGTTTTTATTTTTCCCTTTATTTTCTATTTGTTTTTGCTTGTTTTAGAAATTGCATTGCGACAAATTTCAAACTACTTAGTGATTATCATGAAGGGATATGCAATGATTTATTTACATAAATCATGGCATAAGGGGTTTAACATAATAATTATAGCCATAATATGATAGTAACCACAATGTTTAGTTTTTATTTATCTCACAGTATATTAGAAATGCACATGATCTCTTGTTTATACCATAAAAAGCCTCTTTTATTTGTTTAATTTGTGGTACACCTGAGACAAGCATATCACCTAGTGAATTTAATTTCAGCATACCCTTACAAATAGGGTTAGTGAGTTACGATCATGGTTCTACCTCTGTATTTAATGCTCTAAAATATTGGGTTAACACTAATCAATGAATGAACAAGTATATTTTTAAGCCCACATAATCAGTCAAACCCTTGACTATATCACCCTTATACCTTTATTTTTGTTTGTATTATATTCATAGTCATTAAATTGCTTGATTCATATTGTATTATATGCCTCCAATTCATAGTTCTAGACTAAGTGGTATTTCTATTTCACATACACAACTTCCTTTGATCTTTAATACAATGGAAAGTCATGATATTTCTTCTCAAACTATTAATGCTACTATTCAAATTCCTTGGTCTCCTAATAATAAGGTTCACATTGAAATTGATAATGAAGAGAACTATGATGTAATTAATGAAAATGAAACTCATATTGATCCACATGAGATTAATGGAGTAGATGAAAATGAATTGTAATAATTATTATAATTTCATCAAGGTCTTCAAGAGAACCCCAATGAGGTATATAAAATCATTATCCTACTAGCATCAAAATTTGAGCATCAAGCCAAATTAGCCACATCTATACCACAGTAATTACCTTTTTAGGTTGAAAAATTTCCTACTTACCATGTTGCTACTTATACTATTATACATATTTTTATTTATAAACCTATATCATCATTTTTTGGTTTGGAAACATCACTTAGTCTCTAAATATGTAGAATAGGATTATGAAGCAAGTTAGTTCATGCATTGGTAGATAAGATCCAAAATAATCATAGAGAACATAACATGATAAGCCTACTCCCTCAAGGGGTGGTGTTAATGAAATCAAAAGAATAATTATGAAATTAAGACAAGTAATACCTTCCAAGTAGTGGCTATCCTTCAAAAATGATTAATAAACATGCTTATACCCAGATTTAGTGCTCCAAGTCTTTGTCAATGTGGTGTATCATGTGCCTCCATCATCTCTTAGTTCACTAATGGCTTTGGTTCCTTGATTTGTCAATTTGTGGGAATGAGGGAAGCTTCTCTAACAATATTTATGCATAATAACTTTGCACAACTAAAGCTTGTTTGAAGCTATTTCTGCATAATAATATTACATAATTCAAAATTGAAAGTTATGTTCATGGCTCACTTATGTATAAATTTTCAAGAATGTTCAGAATCAACTGTGATCATCCATATTGAGATCAAGATGTGTGGCCAAGGATTGATTCAATTTTGGAGGACAAAGTCATAAATATTTTTGAATAAGTGAGCATTAATCAGGCATGTGAGAGCTTAAACTTGATATTTATCCCCATTAATGCTTAATGCTTTACCCCTTCAATGATGTCATGGGTGAGATATTTCCAATTATGAATTTCAAATATTTGATATTCAATAAATTTTCATGGATTTTCCACTTAAGCTCCTAATTTGGTTTTGATTTGCTTAATGATTTTTCAATTATTAGAAATTGGTCATATGTTTAATAAAATTGGTCAGAAATATCATTTTATTAAGTCATAATTTGACTAGAGTTTAATCAAAAGAATATGTCAATTAAGTACAAGGTAATACCCTAATTAGGGTATTATAAATGTGAATTGACACATACACGTAACATGTGTAGCCTAATTAGAATATTTTAGTGGTCGAAGATGTCATTTTGCTTGGTCATAATTTGACTCAAAGTGAACTAGGAAAAGATAATGATTTATTAAAGTGCATTACTACAATCTAGGATCGATGGATAATAATTAGTACTTGCACATGATGTGTGTAGATGATTTAGAGCATTTTAGTGATTTTGGTTTAGATTGTGCATTGTTGTAAAACATCATTTAGATTTGTAGTTTTAGCATAATAGTGATAAGAATTGGATGTCTACATTTTGCCACTTTATGAGAAGGTATGGTGAGACATTTGGTCGAAGTAATGAATTTTAAAAGAATTAAAAGGTCATTTAAAATGATTATAATTAGAATAAATAAAATCATTTCCATTTTTTTCTAATTTTTTCATGAGTTACAGAGAAATGGGGCTATAAAATGCCCTGAACCACATTTGGGTAGCTCATGATTCCTCCTTAAGGGGAGAATGGAAAAATTAAATTTTTGATGGGTTATCCCTTGATCAAAAGAAAAATAATCATGTAATTCAGTAAATGAGGCTGAAAAATGGAGTAATTAGAAGAAAAAGTGTCAAAAAAATGGATAGATAAGGTGAAAATGAGCACTCAAAGAAGATAAATGGAGTAACTATAGGCCAAGGGGGTGAAAATTTTGAAAATTTTACCATAATTTTACCCCTGGGTGGTAAAAATCATTCATTTTCTCTCTCCACTATGACAATCTAGACTTATAAGATTTGCACATGAGGAACCTAAGGAAAATAGCCAACATCCTGCAACACCGACACCTTAGAGAATGCATGCAAGAGTATCAATGACCATCAAGGAATGGAACATCAGTAGGTACCTTTTTTGGTATTTAATTTTTGCATTTATGGCATTTAAGGCTAGGTAGAAATATACCGATTAGAGATCCCACTCTTTGTAAAAGTTTACAAATGATGAGGTTTCCCTCAATAATGGTGATATCACCATCAAAAATGATGATATCACTAGGTTTTTATCAGGGTTATGAGTCAAAATGGTGAGATCACCACGTAATCGATGATCTCACCAATTTTGGTAGAAATCACTGGTCAAATAATGGGAATGTCAAGTCAAGCAACAAAAGTCCAAAAAATGGTGATATCACCCTACCAATTAGCAATAACACCTTGTAGAATGAAAAACTTGCAAACCCATGAAGGAAAATGGTGAGGTCTATTTGTGGATCAATGGGATATCCCTACTAAATGGTGATATTATAGATAAAATGGAAAGGTATAAAAAATGAATAGAATAATGTAGAAGAGAAAATGGGGCTAATAAGAAATCAGTCGAGGCCCAAAATTAGAATAAATTAGGTAGATTTGAAAAATTAGAATAAAAATGATTGACCTAGTTCCTTGTGTGTTGGCTTGCATGAGTAAGTGGGGCTAGTACCTCTCATTAGTGATGATCCTAAGTGCTTAAATGTCAAGGTATTTAGATTGATGAGATTATGGGTGTTCTAAAGGTAGTGAAGTTATATCACTTGGTATAACTGCTAATGATTCATGTAGATTGGGCCTATCTATCAACCCTTGTAGAGAGGTGGCACTCTAAGACCTATACATTTAATTTATTGATTGGGGAGACTAAAGTCACTTTAAAATATGTACACTAGATAATACTAGTCTGATCTAAGGCCACATGATCACTTTTATGTTAGTAGGTTGATTAATGGTGCTCAAGGATTTTATTGGTGTGATGGATCTGGTGGTCTTCAAGGGGACCATAGATATAGATGTGTTGGAGGACATAGCTTGCCCTTTATATGGTGGAGTAGGAGCAATAATAGTAGGGTCACCAACATTAGTACCAACATAGGGGATGGTTCCCCTAGAGGTGGTAATTTTGATGGCTCTTACTAGCAACCTTTTGTTTCCAAATAAGAGTAGATGGTTCTTCCCTCTTGGCTTAATTGGAGTGGTCTAGGATATGTATGATCACTTAATATGGTTTTCATGGGGGTCTATCATTATGGACTAGATATATAGAGACTTGCATATTATAACTTATCAAAGAGGGTAGAGTATTAGCCACATCACACTACTCCAAGTTTGGGCATGACAACATTTAGCCATTAAGTGATTAGTGGGGCCAAGGTATTAGTGGGGACTAGATGATCTAGTGGTTTTTAGGTGGTATCTTATAGGTCTAGGCTTATGAGGCCACGTTGGGGACTTGTCTTTTTTTAGACAAGCTATATATGAGATAGTCAACAATGATTTTATTTGGCAACCCTATTTAATGACATAGTGGTACTAAATTGAGGACCTATTTATGATTGGATTTATGATTACACTATGTTATGTCAAAATTCACCATGACTTTATGGTATAGGGATATAGACTAGATCAATTCAAGTGATAATTCAAATTTTAGTAGGATATTTTGATGGGTCCCCACTACTTTGCTCATGTGACCAAGGAGATTAGAGAGTGGAGCCTTATATTAACTTAAGACTAAATTTTGATAGAGTATGGTAGGATTCATCATATTTTATGGGATTATGTGATTGGGGTGGTAGATCATAGTGTGATAGATGCCTACGTAGCATGGTGGGCTAGTGCCTGACCCATTCATTTGACCAGGCCACAACCAAAAAAACTAGTTATACATTATTGATGGGTGTGATAGAGGAGATAAGGGGTTAGTACCTAATAAAAATATAGGTTTAGGTGCTAGTTCAATCAGCCATAACACAAGCCATTCCATTATAGGTTATTTGTACTCAAGTTTAGTAAGATGTTCTTGGCAAATTTAGATAGGTAGGATACAAAATTTAGGGAGACACCTAGTGGTGTTGAGGGACACAAGGTAGGAAAAAGGGAGGTAGGCACCTATAATATAAGTACAAGTTTAGGTACATAGGAGGTAGGGCCTTCTAACATAGGTAGGTCTGTATAAGACTAGGCTTTGATTCATAAGCTGTAGAGGGAGATCACTACATGATTATCATAGATTATAGGCTTATAAAACACTATAGTTGGTTTACATGCATAATTAGTTACTACACAAGGTGAGGATACTTGTCTATAGGGGCTTATTATAACTATAGATGTAGAGGTGGTGACATTAAGGGGACAAGTGGCTCAGTTTGTATGGGTACAAGCTTAGTTGGCTACCCACAACATAGAGCTTTAGATAGTGATTGGTGAATGAGATAGAGCCAGGGTTGATGGGGAGAGATGATATCTAAATTAGAGAGGGTCACTAAGGAGTAGGATGAGGCTCGATGATCTAAGATAGATAGTGATTCATCAAGAGCCTTCGTCAATATGATTACAACCAAGGATAATATCCTATGTACTAAGCATGAGATTGCATACTAGCACAAGTTATATGAGGTTATAGTCCCCATAGAGAGGAGAACTCTATTATATAAAGACTATTCAAGATCTTGGCATACTAGTAGGACCTTTGGTCTAGACATGCTACAAAGTTAGAATGGTCAGTAACATAACCATCTTCACAGTGAGTAGTCATAGGGCCACCACCACCATGCCCAACACTATCTCCAACATTAGGCATGGGTTAGAGCTTTTAGTAGAGTCCAAAAAGGGATTTCCAAGACCAAAGATGATTTTTTAGCTCCATTTTGTATATGAAATGTATAAATATACTTTCTATGTATAAAACATTATTTTGAGATACATATATGACATTCTTTTTTTGGCTCACTAGTACTTGTACACGGATTGTTAATATTCTTTGTGTCTCATTATGTTTACATTAATTTTTCTCTTGTTATGATATGATGGGATATGCTAGTGTTAGGAGATGCACTTCCTTAGTTATCATATTGATGTTGATGTATTTGATGCTCTGTTTGATGTATGACTAGATGTTAGAGGATAATTTAGAGGATGCACATCCCAAACTAATCATAAAAATAGTTAGTATGAATAAATGTGTATGTTTAGGTAGCAAATATGTAGTATAATTCTTTTAGAGATGTTCTTTGGCACCACATAGACTATTGGACTTGAAGCACTTGGTTTTTACTTTAGAAAAAGGAAATTATGCATCATAAGTATGAATATACTATAATAACATTGTATTTCCTTTATGAATTGACCAATTCAAATGTGAATATTTAAAACTAAGGGCAATGATAAAAATGACCAAAATCAAAGTTTAAACTATTTATGTTTAAATAAAAATTAAAAAACAAAGGAAGAAAAAGATAAAAATAAGTGTTGAAATACACAATTTAACCAACTAAAAATCAAGATATGAATTATCAAGACTTAAGCGAGAACAAGAATATAATAAAACACAAATAAACAATAAAACAAACTAAGGAAAAATTGTAACTAACCTGGAATCAAGATATGAATAATCAAAACCCACACATTAACAAGGCATACTTAAAAACAAATAAGTAATAAAACAATGCAAATACAAATGTAAATAATTCAATCCCAAGTTGAGGCTAGACTCAAAAGGTTTATGAAATGTATTCAAGAACAACACTAAAAACAAACAAAACAACATAATAAAAAAATAAATAAATAAAACACACAAAACACAAAACAAGAAGACAAAGAAAGAAAGACACAACAAAACACGAATAAATAAAGAAACAATAAAAATAAAAACACAACAAAACACTAATAAAAATAAACAAAAGAACAATAAAACACCAATACACAAACAAATTACAAATAAATAAATACACAACAAAACACCAATAAACAAAAAGTGAACAACATAATAAAAACAACTAAATAATCCAAATTAAATAAAAGTGTAGTAAGCAAACTATTCTAAACACACAAAAATAAACAAATACAAGCAATAATTAATCACAATATTAGTAGAACTAAAAAATAAATTATTCATCCACATGTAATAGAGGCATTAAGCTCACAATAGGGTGACCCCTAAGCTAGGTGATAAAAACATCGATACAACAACATGAGAATAATGGGCACAAAGTTGACCCTAGGATATAGGGAAACAATGACACAAACACAATAACAAACATTGCCCCTGGGTTGTAAGATATAATGAAATAAAATAGACAAAATAGAGGGAATAGAATAAAAATATGGGGTAACCGAGCTAACTCTAGATGCACTAGGCAAGTGGATGTTTCCTCCATAATTCCATGGACCTAAGATCCAACATGAACTTTAGGCCAAATGTAGTTCTCCCAAGATATGGGATAGAATAAAAATTGATGTTAAGGAAACATGAGTAACATGTATAGGAATATGGAAATGGTATCATAAAAAAATGAGTACATGAAGAAATGGGGATGGCATTCATAATCATGAAAATTCCAACACAAACAAATCATGCAAGCATAAAAGCATGGTTTAGGTTAAAACCATACTAAAAGGTAAGAGACGAGTATCTGAATTTTGAGTGTCTATTATATCTAAGATTGAGAAAGAGAAAGGGATCAAAAAATGGGAATAACATAAGAAAATACAAGGGTGAAATAAAGTATCTTGTTAAAATGAATAATGTACATAATGGTGACTCAAAAAATGATGAGAGTGTAACTTAGGTTGCTCGCAAAATGAGGAGAGTGCTCAAGATCAAAATAAACAAAGGTAAAGGGTAATGTCTTTGGTATTTTATTGTATCATTTTTTGAATGTTTTTATGTTTTTAGGATAATCAATGAAAACATAATATGAACAAAATTACATGGAACTACCTAGCTAAGGAGATACACTTCCACAAGTAAGAGTTCAAATGATAACTAAATTGACTATAACGGGCATGCCAACTAAACTGGTTGTAAAGGGCATGATCATATGAAAGCAACAATAAATACCAAGTAGTATAAAAATAAGAATAAAAAAATACACATTGTTTAAGAAGTCCCAAGGAACCATATAATAGGTAAAAATCATGTGCTAACATACCCTGGTACACTTGTCTATAAAAGAAGATGCAGATACTAATCAAGCTAAACTACCTCATAGAAAAAAAATGCCAATGAATCATAGTTAAGATCATAGTTGGTATTGGGTACAATGATCCATGTTCCAATGGTCTAGGTAAAATTAGAATTAGTCTAGGTACAGTGGAATAAAAATGATCTAGGTTATAATGGTCTAGGGTTATAATGGTCTAGAGTTATATTGGTCCAAGATGAAACAATATAGGATGAAATGACATAGGGTACAATAGTCTAGGTTACAATGGTCTAGGTGATAATTATGATGGAATGATAAGAAATTTCAACAAAGGGTGCCCCTAAGTAAGGGCTTTTGTAGAAAATGGTTAAAAAAAGGTTGTCAAGCATTAAAACACTAAGATGTACAATATTCATTTGTTCTAGGACCTCTTCACCTACTGGATTAGCCAATTAGTATGCCCCTAAGCCATAGTTTTCTGTGACCACATATAGGCCCAACCAGTTAGGATGAAACTTACACTTCTTCTTGCACTCAACATTAGTACTCTTTTGATTTTATTTTAAGACCAAATTGCTAACTTCAAACTCCCAAGGGAGAATGCATTTATTATAATTATGACACAACCTATTATGATATGATCTTAAGTTTTCCAGGGCAACGAAATTCTTGCCATCAATAATTTATATCTCTTGTAACCTAGAAAATCTATAATCGTCATCATCAACATCATTCTCTAAAGATACTGGTAATGAAGGTAGATCGACCTCAACTAGGATAATAGCCTCTGTGCCAAACACCAGGGAATATGGAGTGGCTCTTGTAGGGGTGTGATGACTAGTATGATAGTCCCAAAGGGTAGGGAATATTTTTAAGTGCCAATTATGACTAGTTTCATTGAAAATGATCTTAAAGTTTGTGATAATGGTTTTGTTAGATGCCTCAGATTGACCATTGCCTTGTGGGTTGTATGGTGAGGATTTATTATGTTTGATTTTGAATAAGGTATATAGGGATTTAAAATCCTTGTTCATAAATTAACCACCATTATCAAATATAATTTAGGCTAAGATACCATAATGATACATGATATGATAATGGATAAATTTGGCAATATACTTCCTGGTTACATAAGTGAGTGAAATTAACTCAATCTACTTAGTAAAATACTCTATAGTAGTAAGAATGTGTTTGTGGCCATCAAAATATGTTGGGTTTATTTTCTCAATGATATCGATACCCCATGTATAAAATGGACATGGTGTAGTAATTATCTATAGTGGTAATGAAGGTGTGTGCATCAAATTACCATGCTATTCATAGGAAACACACTTCTTGACATAATTACAAGCATCTATTTCCATCTTAGGCCAATAGTATCCTGTTCTGAGGAGTTTTTTGGCTAGGAATACACCATTGGTGTGGGTCCCATGCATTCATTTGTGGACTTAATTAAGTGCTAACATTGATTCTCTCAAAGATAAATAATGAATAAACATTCTGTCATAGCCCTTATGATAAAGCATGTTTCTAAGGAGGGTATAATAGGCTAGGTGGTGAAGGAAGATTTTTTGGTGATTGTGTGAAAGGCTGGGAGGAATAACTTGGCCATGAAAATAATTATATATGTCTTGGTACCAAGGAGGTTTATTTGGGAGATTGAGAATATAAATAATACAAACCCTGTCTAAGTCTGGTTATACATGAGAAGTTTTTAGAAGGTTATCGATGAGAAATTGATACTCTTTTACATTACTAGAAACTTGTACCATGGACCCAATTATCTTCATTGCATTGATTGATATATTATTGGCCCATCATACCTACTCAAATTGTAGGGAATTAAAATGTGACTTGAGATTATTCACAATATGCTTGTAAGGTACAAGATTTTCATCTCAAGTTTGATACTAGTTTTTAGTTTGATTAATGATTAACTGAGAGTCCCCATAAATCATTAATTATTAGATATTCCATTGTATTACAAGATGAAGTCCTGTAATAAAGGATTCATACTTAGCCATGTTATTGGTGAAATTGAAGATGATATGAAAGGCCTTGGGAATGAGGTCCCCTTGTGGTCTAACTAGTAAAATGTCAGCCCTAGATCCATGGATGTGAATGAGCCATCAAATTATAATTTTTAGTGTTCAGGTTCACGAGCCACTTCTTCTATTATCATGATAGATTCATATAGTAAAATAAATGTGAGTGGTTGAGTATCTATAATAGGAGTTTTAATAAGTTAATATGCAATGAACTTCCCCTTAATAGCCTTTTGATTTCGATACTCAACATCAAATTCACTCAAGAGCATGACCCACTTAGCCATGATGCTTGTAAGAGTTGATTTGGATAATAAGTACTTGAAAGGGTCCACCTTAGTAATGATAATAGTTTTATTATTCAACATGTAGTGTCATAAATTTTGGGAAGCAAAAACCATTTCTAAAAAAGATTTATCTATAGGTGTATAATTATGCTCATATGATATGAGTGTTCTAATTATATATTAGACCATATTTTACTTTCTTCGATTATCATTCTGAGCCAAGAGTGCCCCAAGTGTGTGTTCTATGTCTGAGATATAAATAAGTAATGGTTATCTAGGTGTTGGTGGTCTTAATATTAGAGGGTTGGCCAATTATGTCTTGAGTTTTAAAAATGCTTGCTGACATTCAATATCCCACTAAAATGTGACACCTTTCTTTAAAAGGTGCGTAAAAGGTTGACACTTTTATGCTAGCTATGAGATGAACATACAAATAGACTAAATTTTGCCCTACAGGCTAAGGAGCTATTTTAGATTAGAAGGTGGAGGCATTTACATAATGGCCTTGATCTTAGCAAGACCCATTTCAACCCCTCTTTGTAATATAATGAATTGTAGAAATTTACCCAAAGTAATGCCAAAGATGCACTTCTTAGGATTGAGATGAACCTTATACTTGCAAAGTCTCTCAAAGATTATTCATTGAACATCAGGATTTCAACATGGATTTTTGATTTTACTAGGATGTCATCAACATAATCCTCAACTATATCATGCATCATGTCATGGAAGATGACAATCATGTCATGTTGATATGTGGCACTAGTGTTCTTCAAGCCAAAAGACATGACTTGTTAACATAATTTTCTCTATGGTGTAGTGAACGCAGTCTTGTACTGGTCTTTTAGGGCTATCTTGATTTGGTTGTACCTAAAGTATCCATCCATGAGGGACAACATATCATACCACATAGTTGAATTGATAATCATTTTGATATTTTTTAGAGGGAAATCATCCTTAGGACATGGTTTGTTGATGTCTCTAAAATCAATAAAAATGCATTTGCCTTGTGGTTTTTTGCTAACTGGGACTATAATGGATATCCATTCAAAATAGTCTATTCGTCTGTTGAAGCTATCTCCCAATAATTTTTATAGATATTTATTTACTAATATAGTAATGCATGGATGCATATTTTGAAATTTATGATGTACTCACTTAACATTTAGATGTACTACAAGTTGATGCATGACCAAGGTAGGGTTTAGCCCTAACATGTCTGAATAAGCCCATGTGAATATATCAATAAAATCCCTTAGAATAGTGACAATATAGTCATGCTCTTCATTGGTGAGGGATGATCCTATATAAATTTTTTTAGGATCTTCATAGGTTACAAGGTTCACTTTAGTTATATTCTCTACAAGGAGTGTGAAACCATTCCCTAGAATAGTAGGGAATGTTTGATACTAATCCTCCTCTTCATCCATTGGTTGTGAGTCCCAAAGCTTGTCATAATGAGAGGAGTCTGAGTCTACTAGTTTTGGTAATGGATAATTGATAAATTTATCTAGAAAGTCTAGAGTAATATTCTCAAAGGCTTTATGTTGTTCAGATTTAACATTGGCACTAGATGTAGAGCTTAGACTTGGTGGACACTGTGCTTCCTATGGAGATGAGCAAAATTTCCCATCCAAGAGTGCCTAAAATAGGTTTTCACTAAAGGGATTGTCTTTATATTTACTATTTCCTTGACCAAAAAGTGCCTCAAAGAGGTTTTCACCTAAAGATATCGATGTTTTATCTTTTGTATGACCAAGAAAATTTTCTTGCTCTCTAATGTAGGTGATAGGGTTTAATGAGAAGTTAAATCATTATTTGTGATTTTGAGATAAAAATCCATATCTAAGGCCCATGTAATCTATAATAGAATCCTCATGATAAAACTCATCAGGGGGTATAATATAATTTTGTTGGTCCTAATCTATAAGGTCAGGATGGCAAAGGGTAAGTGGATGATGGGTTATGATAGTCAATGGAATTAGAATCAAATAAGTCAGTATCTGATATCTCATCATAAGCACTATAATGTTATTTTATGTCACTACTAGGAGTTTTTTCATCACTCAATAGAGAGGAATCACTATCAAAATACATGAGGTAACCCCTATGTGGTATAGATCTAAGACCTTGCTTCATAGTAGGTTTGCTAATAAATAGAGGTTCAATAATACCTTGCTCATATAGCCCTAGGTATTTACCTACATAATCCAAACTATCCATAATTAGATTAGGTATATGGTACTTAAGATCCCAAATATATTTTGTGAGGCTATGAATATATAACACATCACCTTTAGTATAGGTTTTTTGATCCTGATTTGGTGAAACGGCTGGTATAAATACCATTAGCTACTTCTGTGTGTTTTTATTTTACCAAAACATGTTGGGCCTATTAGGGATTTCAAAAGGTTTGGGTTCACCAAGGACTTGGGATATTTCAAAAATTTTCTAATATGAAATGCATCTTTTAGATGGTACATGGAAAATCTAGGTCCTCAATAGTGATCTAATTTGTAAAGGCTATGGGAAATAGATTGGATGAAGTGGAAGCAAGATCACTAGGGTCAATGTAATTAGTTATAGGTTGTTCATTTATTATTTATTTGTTCTTCTTAGTTAAAAATTCAAAACTAGGGTAATATTTATAATTTTTTTACTCAACCTTTAGGTGTTTACAATATTGGTATGGCTGAAGATCAACATAAATGGTAACCTTAATTCCCAAATGGGGGAAATTGAGGCATTGATGTAAGGTAGAATGGACAACTCATATTTCATGGATCCATGTATGACCAATAAGTAAATTATAAGGTAATTTAATGTCCATAACATGGCATAGGTATCATGTGTTACAAGCCCAATAATGATTGGCCAGCAAATAGCCCTAAAGGCTCTCTTTCGATGTTGTCATATGCTTTGATCATGATTGTTTCAAGATGCATGTACTTGGAAGTATATACCAAATGATACTTAAAATTTAGAAACACTATATTTAGCCTTGAACCATTGTCTATAAGAACTTTCTTAATCTTATGGTGATCGATAATGACCTTAATATATAAGGGTTATTATGGATAGGACCAAGGGAAGACATATCTCACTGATCAAAGGTAAGTTGATGGCTTAGAGTTAGATGCCCCACAAGTGTTTGGAATTGGGAAGGGGTAATATCTTCAAGAATAGTGGACTATTGAAGGAAGTCATTTAGTATGGTCCTATGAACTTTTGATGTATGCAATAGATCTAGGATAGAAATTTGTGTCAAAGTTTTGCTTAGTTGGTCTCGAATACTATATCATTTTTCAATGGTAGGATGAGAAGGTTTGGAATTATCTAGTACAGTGTTCAATTTAGGATTGGAAGGCATAAAGTTCAAATTTGGATTAGTGTTGAAAGAAGACAAAGGGCATTAAAGTGTAACTCATGAGCATCTAGTTGTAATTATTCAATTTTGAGTCGGTAAGGAGTCATTACAATTAGAAGAATGGGATGATGGTTTATAAATAGTAATTCATAGAAACTAAGGTGAAATATAATTTCTTAAACTTGGTGTGGTGTTACTTGAATAAGAGGGTGTTGACCCTAAAATAGAGGGACAAATGCTTCAAGAAGCATTGGATGATTCATGAGTTTTGATTGTAATGGTGGAAACATGATTATCGGGTATGCTAAAATGTAGAATAGGATTACAAAGAAAGTTAGTTCATGCATTAGTAGATAAAATCTAAAATAAGCATAGAGAACATAATGTGCTAAGCCTACTCCCTTGAGGTTTGGTGTTAATGAAATCAAGAGACTAATTATGAAAGTAAGACAAGCAATACCTTCCAAGTAGTGGATCTCCTTAAAAAATGGTCAACAAACATGCTTATGCCTAGATTTGGTGCTCCAAGTCTTTGCCAATGCAGTGTAGTGTGCACCTTCATCATTTCTTAGTTCAATAATGGCTTTGGTTCCTTGATTTTTTAATTTGAGGGGATGAGTGAAAATTCTCTAACATTATTTTTGCATAATAGCTTTGTACAACTAAAACTTATTTGAAGTTATTTTTGCATGATAAAATTACACAATTCAAGCTTAAAATTTATGCTCATGGCTCATTTATTTATAGCTTTTAAAGAATGTTCAGAATCAACCGTGACCATCCATATTGAGATAAATATGTATGGCCAAGGATTGATTCAATTTTGGAGGACAAAGTCATAAATATTTTGGAATAAATGAGCATTAATAAGGCATGGGAGAACTGAAACCTAATATTTATCACATTAATTCCTAAAACTTGACACCCCTTTGATGATGTCATGGGTGAGATATTTCCAATTATGAATTTCTAATATTTGATATTCAATAACTTTCCATGGATTTTCCACTTAAGCTCTTAATTTGGTTTTGATTTTCTTAATGGATTTGCTTAGTGATTTTGTAATTCTTAGAAATTGGTCACATGTTTAATAAAATTGGTTGAAAATGTTGTTTTATAGAGTTGTAATTCTACGAGAGTTAAATTAGAAGAAGATGTTAGTTTCATACAAGGCAACACCCTAGTTAGGGTATTATAGACATGAATTGACACATGCACATAACATATGTGTTTGAATTAGAAGATTTTAGTAGTCTAAGACATCATTTTCCTAGTTGCAAATTGACTCTAAGTGAATTGGGAAAAGATAATTATTTTGTAAAATGCATTACCCCAATCAGGGATCAATAGATAAGAATCAACACCTGCACATGATGCATGTGGATGATTTAGTGTTTTAATGATTTTGGTCTCGATTGTGTGTTATTGCAGAATGCCATTAAGATTTGTAATTTTAGCACAATAATGATAAGAATTGGATACATATAAAATGTATATATGCCTATGTATGCTCATGCTAATTAATATTCTCTTATTACTTCTCAAAATTTTACTCTTGAGCACACCATTCTTAAACTTACAGGCTAGGTTATCTAAATTTTAGCAAACTATTTCTCTTGATAATGCTTCCATGGACTCATGTTCCTTGTTACATAAACCTTATCACCTAAAATTTCATCTTATCCATTACTAGTTATCTTTGTGGCTCCTAAGATTCATCTATACAAAGGCAAAGGTGATCCTAAAAAACATTTGCATGCATTTCATGTAACTTATCTAGATTATGTAGGTAATGACAAATTGTTGACACATGTATTTATAAGAAGTATAGAATAATATGATCTTGTATGGTTATATGATATTCATCTTTAATTATTAAATGATTTCAATCCTCTGGAAAATCACTTTTTAAGACATTTTTCTATCAACATTGGTGAAAATTTATCATATGTTCAAATTATAAAGCTCAAACAATGTTCTAACAAAATAATAAGTGAATATGTGATAATATATAAGATTATGATTTCCATAAAAGAAAATCAAATGGATAATAGTGAGATCTAAGATATTTTAACTAAAAGTTTGATATCTACACTTCAAGAGTCAATTATATTTGATAAGTTCAAATCTTTCAATGAAGTATGCCATACAGTGAAAGAGTATGAAGTTGAATTTCTTTATTTAAATAAGCTTAAGTATGTTTGAAATGATCTTTATACTTTAAATGTTAAATTTAAAATCAATCAAAATTATAAGAGCAACCCAAATGAAAACATGAATGACGTTAAGGCCATAGTTAATGCTATCTCACAATCAACACATAAGCTTCAATCACAAGCTCAACTAAGGAGGAGATTTTCAATGTTACCATCACTTCCTCATGTATTATTGAAAGATATACTTGAATGAAATCTAATAACCCTTACTTAACCAATGGAATTGGACATGTCTAGACCACAATATAATTTTTTTGATGGCAATACATATTGTGACTGCCATAGATGTTGGGTATTCTCCAAATAGATGTTTCAAACTTAAGCATAAGATTTAAGGTTTAGTTCATGAGAACATTATTGATATTGGTACACCTATTGAATAGGCTAAGACAAAAAAATGACATTGCAAATCTCAAAATATACAAAGATCCTTTTCCAAATCATGAAATAAATAACAAGGATAATTATGAAGTACATTATGCATATAATGCTTATCCTATTCCTTCTACATATGGACATCCATTGGTAAAATTAAAATAAATAAACATCATGTAATATGATTAAATTTGATGATATAAAAGTTGTTGATGATAATTTAGATAGACATGCACTCTTTATTCAAGTATGTGTTAACAAGTAATCTACACAGTATTATGATAGACTATAAATAAAGTGAAAATGTGTGCACCATGACACTCCCATAGTATCTTAGTTATACAAAGTAAGACTTATAATATACTTATAGATTTTTTAAAGCATTTGATTTCCATACATAAGATACTCTTTGGGCATATAGTGATACCTTTACAAGTGGGTCCTCTCATAGTGCCTACTCTATTTTTACTTATACCAATATTAGAGAAATACCTTCTACATTGTATAAATGTCTCAAATATATTCATGATAATCAAGTGGTCAAAATTTTATAAATCCAATACGAATAGCCTTTAGAGAAAATGATGTTTAATTATTCTATATGACAACTTCCTAACACAATCATTGAGCAACATAGTAATTAATAGTCTACAAAAATATTTAGTGGCATAATTTACATACTCTAAAACATATTACATAATTAGTTTCTCCATATACTTATGAGCATGATCATATTATAGAATTAGTTTCTCCACCTGCTTATGAGCATGATATAGTTACAAATGAGCATATTCAATTCATTTCAAAGAGCATGGTGCATTCTCTTAAATAGAAAGTGGCATATAAAAATAAGTATTCATCTCCTAAGACATCAAAGGTTATTAAGAGAGTTTCATCACATGTACACATTGTTAAATATTCTTCTATATTAGATTAGGATACATGTTTACATAGGCATATGAGTAGTGATTCAGAGGGTTATATTACATCATATGATTTAGAGGCATCTATCATTGGCACTTATTTTTCATAGCAAGTCATTCCTTCATATCCTATCATGGGTTATGCATACATACTCATCACTGATATAATTGGTTAGCCAATAGGATTATAATTTTTACATGGATTTTTTGCTACTTATTCTATGCCTTCTCCAATCATTCTTGTAGCCTTTTAATTTATTTTCGCATTGGGCACTTGCCCTCTTATTTTTAAAAAATTGATTTGAATAACATAAAAAAATTGTGTCAATAGTACTGCACTCCCTTACAATCTCTTACATGATCATATCTCTCTATTAACCATGAGGAGAATTTACATTTTATCTATATAAATCATCAAATCTACATTGTTATGACTCATTTGCACATTCATCGAGGGCACATTATTTTATTTCCTTCTTACCACTCTATGCTTTTATACCTTATTGAAGATTGTTCAAATCCCTCTCGTTTCATTTATTTTCAAAATCTTTGCTTCTTAAACCCTTTTATTTTTATTTTTTACATTTCAATATTTTCCAAAAAAATTCCAAAAAATCAAATATTTTAAAGCTTCAAAAATGTAAATATTTCAGATAATATCTAAAAAATCAAAATATTTTTAGAATTCAAAATTGGGACCTAAAATAAATTTTCAAATTTTTATAGCTTATTTATTTACATATGTTATTTTATTTATGTTAGTGATGCAAAGAGTAAACTCTCAGAGGCCATAACTTTTTATTTGTAAGTCCATCTGATCTCTATCTGGTTAGGGATGTTTTAAATTCTTTTTAGAGGTCATATATGATCATCTAAGGTCCAAAAATGCATTTAAATATATATTTTTAGGATTTTTACATTTTTAAAAATAATTTATATTTATAATTGAACATGAAATTGAGCTGAAATTCATTTATTAAGCTAATCTTAGTGTTGATAGGATATGTGTAGATTTTTAGGCTCATTCGAGCTTGCATGTAAAACTTACTAAAAATAATGGTTGAAAAATTACTAGAAGATGAAAGTTACTAAAAATAAAAATTTCTAAAATTTGCATGGGTTAGTTAGATTTATGTAGCTTTTGATTTATTTAGATTTTTTAATTAGGCATGTCATCTCTAATTTTGAGTTGATATTTATTTAAAGACTATTATGTAATTATTTATTCATTCAATCAAAATCAATAGAGAAGATTAAATATTTAATGCTTTCATAGTCCGTATCATTATATAAAGTTCTTCTGGAAATCTGACACAAATTTTTCATATAAAAAAATTATGTAATAGAGAAGATTGTTTTTCATGAAATTTTTGAGTTTTATGCTTATTGATATTTTGCGTAGCTAGTCTATGTTTTCATCATCTGGTATCATTACAAGTTTGAATCTTAGAGGGAATATATTTATAAAATTGTATTAGGTTTTGAAAATTATATTATTGGAGAATATTTTATGATTGGATAATAGGTGTAAATATGTTGACAGGATGAGGAGGAATTACTCAGATAAACATGACTACGTAAGAGCTATAAAAACAAGTGGAATAATTAATTACAATTATCACAAATCAAAGACAAAGTCAAGTGGAAGATGAAATAGAGGAAGACATAGATCATGAAAATTAAATTTAGAAAGAAGAGGAAATATAACAACCACCATAAATGAAAGAGAGGATGGTAAGGGATTTAGAGGGAAGGAATGAAGGAATCAAGGTTGGCATCCAAATTATGGAGGTAGTTTAAAACCAGAGGAGTTGATAGATTAGATAAAAAACATAGAGATTTTTTTCAAATAGAAAAATATAATATAAGATAAGAAAGTAAATTTTGCATGCAATAAATTTTAGGGTAATGTAATGATTTGGTGGGATCACCTATAGAAAGAGAGATAGAGAAATGGTAAAGATAAGATCAACACATGGATCAAGATGGAGAAGAAGTTGAGGGAGAAATTTATTCTAGTGAATTATTAATAAACCCTATACACAAGATCCCAAATTTAAGTCAAAAGGATAATAATATATAAGAATATACAAATGAGTTTTATAAGATTTTCATACAAGTGGAACATGGTGAAATAGAAGAACAGATGGCTAGAAGGTATGTAAATTGTTTGAGGTTTTCTATATAATAGGAATTGAGAATGCATAAAATAATTTGCATGGAGGAAGCTTATCAATTATCTTTAAAGGTAGAAGACAAACAAAATAAATAGACTTTTAGAAGATCAACTGGGCCGATAATAGGACAATAATCTCTAATAAAGGGAAGAGGTGGGTTTAATTCCACTAGAGGAGGATCTCTCTATGGTGTAGAAAAATAGAAGATAATAGACAAAGGTTTCAATAACAATTAAGAGGAATATAATTTTAGAGAGGATGAGGCTATGGTGGTGCTAGAGGGTAGTTTCCAAATCAACACCAGTCTTATGTCTATTGCCTATGTGGAAAAAAATAGCAATATTTTAAGTGTCTTCACTATCATGAACAAAAAATGAGGTAATAAGACTGCCCAAGAGTAAATTTAGTTGAGGCCGAGATAGAAGAGAAAAATATAGAAGTTACAATAGTAGATCTTGGAAAAAAACTCATGATGAGGAGAATACTGATTTCTCCAAGGAAAAAACATATGCATAATAAGGAAGGTGGTGATGCATGGTTGTGAATAAACATTTTTAAAATAAGGTGCACTTCAAGAGGTAATATATACAAAGTAATTATTGATGGTGGTAGTTGTGAAAATATGGTTTATAAATAAATGGTATATAAACGAGGTTTGTAATTTTAAAAAAACATCCTTATCCTTATCATATATCATGGTTTAATAAGGGAATGAAGTTACAATAGATAAAAGGTGTTTAATCAAGTTTTCTATAGGACAAACTTAAAGAGATGAAATATGGTGTGATGTTATTCTAATGGATGCATCACATGTATTATTATGAAGGCCATAAAAATATGATATAAAGGTGATTCATGATGGAGTAAAGAATACATATGATTTTTAGAAAGGTGGTACAAAGGTAGTTTTATTACCTCTTAAAGAAGGGAAAATAGAAAGAATGTTGTCCAAAAACAAAGACATGAAGATGACAGGGTGTTGTTATACATTAATAACAAATAAAGAAGACACATAAGTGGTGAAAATACTAGTAGAATCAACATAAGTGTTGAGATAATATGCATATGTTATATTTTATGAGTTACTAGATGATTTACCACTAAAGATAGACATTCAACATCATATTAATTTGATTTCAGAATCAAATCTACCCAATTGAGTGGCTTATAAGATGAGTCAAACAAAGCATGTAGAATTGAGTAATAAAGGGAGAAAGGGTGTAGTAAGGGAGAGCATGAGTCAATGTGAAACACTAGCATTGTTAACTCCAAAGAAAGATCGGGGATGGAGGATGTGTGTGGATAGTATAGAAGTCAATCAAATCATCATCAAATACAAATTTCATTTACCTCATTTAGACAATATGATGGATGTTCTTGGAGGATCAAAATACTTTACCAAGATTGATCTAAGGAGTGCATACTATCAGATTTGGATTCATGAAGGAGATGAATGGAAAATAACATTCAAGACTAGGGATGACTTATATGAGTGGATGGTAATGCCATTCAAATTATCTAATGCACCCAACATGTTTATGAAGGTGATGAACATAGTGATATATGATTACATTCATAAATTTTTAGTGGTTTATTTTGATGATAATTTGATATTTAATAACAGTAAAGAATATTTCTTAAAGCATTTAAGAATGCTATTTAAAATTGTTAAGGAAAAGTTCTATGCAAATATGAAGTGTATGTTTATGCATAATAGTTTGGTATTTTTGGGATTTGTAGTTTCAACAGATGGTGTAAGAATGGATGAATAAAATACAAACACAATTTTTGAGTGGGCTATTCCAAAGATAATCATAGAGGTATAAATTTTCCATGGTTTATACACTTTTTGTAGAAAGTTCATTAAGAATTTTAGTAGTATTGTTTCCCAATAAAAAAATGCATGAGAAGAAAAGTGCTTGTGTGAATAAGGGAAATAATAAAAATCTTTGAATTATTGAAGAATAAATTACAAAAATCATATTTTATCATTACCATATTTTAAAAATGTGTTTGAGGTTGATTGTGATGCTTCACATGTGGGAATTGATGTTATGTTGGGTCAATAAAGAAGGCCAATATCATATTTTAGTGAAAAATTGAATGAGGTAAGAAATAAGTATTCTACACATGATGTGGAAATTTATGCCATTGTATAATAATTAAGGCATTGAAGGCATTACCTTGTGCCTAAGGAGTTTATCCCATTTACAGATCATGAGGCTTTGAAATTTGTGAACACTTCAAAGAAGTTAAATAGTAGACATGTAAAGTGGGTATCTTTCTTGTAGGGATATACTTTTATTTTTAAGTATAAATAAGGAAAGTATAATAATATAGTTGATGCATTGAACATGAGAGTGGAATTGTTAATTAATATGGTGAGTGAAGTAGTTGGATTTGAAGTTGCTAAGGAATTATATAATATTGATCCAGATTTTAGAAAAATAGTAGAGAAATGTAGGAATCCATTAACAGGTGAGACAAGTATTATTTATGATGAGTACCTTTTATAGGATGGTTATCTCTCTAAAGGAAAATAATTATATACTCCAGTTGGGTATCTAAGGGAAAATATTATAAGAGAATTGCATAATGGTGGTTAGGCTGGACATTTTGGTAACACTAAGATGATAGCTTTGGTGGAGGAGAAATATTTTTGGCCAAAGATGAAAAGAGATGTGGAAATTTATGTTTCAAGATGTAGGATATGTTATGTGGTTAAAGGCCATGCAAAAAATACATAGTTGTACATGCCATTACTAGTTCAAAGAGGACCATGAACATATTTGAGTATGGAATTTGTGTTGGGGTTGGAAAACAAATAAAGAGGTAATGATTTAATTTTTTTTTTTATAGATATGTTTTCTAAGATGGATCATTTTATTTCATGTAATAAAACCAATGATACCACTAGAGTTACAAAAATATTTTTTAAATATGTTGTGAGATTGCACAATGTTCCAAAAACCATTACATCAGATAGGGACACACAATTTCTAAGTCATTTTTTGAGGCTCTATGGAATAACCTAGGAATTAAGTTATAGTTTAGTAATGTATACCACCCATAGATATATGGACAAACAAAAGTTGTAAATAGGAGCTTACGAATTTTGTTGAGATGCATAGTTGGAGAGAAGACCAAGCAATGAGACTTGGCTTTACCACAAACTGAGTTTGTATATAATAATTTAGTGAATATATTAACACAAAAATAACCATTTTATATTATTTATGGTATAAATCATTTGGGTATTTTATATTTGGTGTAATTAACAATTACAAATGAGACACATTAGAGTCTAGTGACACTCAACATTTATGGTTGCACATTTTCAAGATGTAGCGAGCCACAATTTGTGGTTCTACTCCCTTCAATTATTTTATAGAGTAATCCACACAATCAAATGAGAGTTGAAGCATAAAATATTTCCAACTCAAGAACATTAAAGGTTTCCAAATTGAGACTTGATCACTCTCAATTCACCACAGGTTCAACATTTCTTTAAAATTCCTTAAGGGGTCAAGGATTTATCCATTTTAAAGTTATAGGGAAATAAGTTTACGTAATATTTCATGTGTATACTTTCCTTTCTCTCTATTCAAATATTTTAAATTATAAGTTTTAGATTTTCAAAAATGAACAATAACAACCTTTAGTGCCATTGTTGTAGGTTTTTGCACTAAGGCATTTCACATAATCAAGATTTACATTCAAAGACAAAGTGTGTGTGCACACTTAATTTATCTTATAATTTAATCTGGTAATTTAAATTTGTTACATAAATATAATTAAGTGGAGATAAATGTAAACAAAAATTTAATCATTAAATTATTTATAATGTTTATTCTTAACATCTTTAATCTACTTGGTTCTATTCACCATCTTTCTAACTCACAATCTATAAGAGATCCTTTATTGTATTGAAAAAACTCTAAATATCATACAAACATCCTTATTTCAGATACATTCATCCCTATTCAATTTATAATCTTATGTCATACCTATCCATACAGTGTATGATCTTCTGAGATAAGTTCATGCTAGGTCAAATATGGTCACACTATGGGCTTGTCCACTAGCACGACCTTATCCCTTGTGCTCCAACAATAAATTTTTAAAATTGAGCCATTTCACAATAGTTCTCCCACACATATTATAAATTTGGTATTGAAAATATAAAAAATATTATCCTATATAAGCACACCAATGCCACTTTTTACACCCTCAAATACTTCACTTATCAATTCTACTACACATAAAACAAAATATCACTATTTTTCTCAATTGTAATTTTATTGAGTTCTAATAGTCATAGGTTAATTATAAATATCATTTATTATAATTTAATGGCATATGTTTTCAAGCATATCAATCAATCTTAAATCTCTAGTCATATACTTGTAAAATCACAAATCACACAATCAGCCTTGGTGGAGAACTACATCAGCCTAAGGCCCATTTTGGCTATGTAGGCACCACTAAAATTATGTGGGATTTTTTGAGGATAGCTCAGATATTCATTTTACCCAATTCCTCACTTTTTATTTTATATTTATATTTTTTATTGTGTATGATATAGGTTTCATATTTCTAGGTCTTCCATGTGACACATCAACACACAAAGTCAATTAACAAGTCCTCAGATTATCACACAAACCTAGTGTTGGAAATTTGGCCTCATAAAGCCAAATTAAAATCCATATAATATAAAAATTTACTTTTTAGGACATTAATTACTTTTTCAATCATGAAAATATTCAATGGATACTTTTTGCAACATTTTCAATATGCTTCTTAAGTGATTCTGGCAATTTTAATGCTAAAAGGCCTATTTTGAGGCCATATGTACAATTATCAAGGTGAAATTGAAATTTAATAATATTTATGACCTTATTTTTCCATTAAAATCTAAAAAAAGTTATTTGGAGGAGGTTTTAGGTCTTAAAATTAATAAAACTATTTTATCTCTCATATCGATATCTTTGACAACTTTATAAGGGTAGTTTTAAAGTACTTGATATGGAAATAAGAGAGAGAGTTAGGAGATGAATATTTTGAAATTATTAGGGGTCATAGTTATATTTAAATAAGTGGAATTATTTTGGATATTGATGTCTTATTCACTAGGAGTGACAATAGGTCACTATGGCCTATACATCCGAGAGGGGTTTATTCTTGCACTTGTTTCTCAATAAAATAATTAGATGGAAAGGAATGATTTTGAGGGTGTTTTATATAGGTATTTATCTCCATTTATTATTGGTTTCATCAGCCAATTCATCTCCATGAGTTACTTTCACTTGGAGAGAGAAGGCCTTAGTGTATAGACTATTTTAGTGGATTCTACTGAAAGTATTTGTTTTATCTTCATGATGGTCATATTTAGATGATTATTTTTATTAATTTTTCATATAATTACTATGATTTTCATGTAATCCATGTTATTTTACCTAAATATGTGTCTCTTTATCTATGACCTTCAAGTGTACTTGCTTTAGAGACCTCATCTATGTGTGAACAGTCTAATGGAGGTTTGAGGTTCCAATTTGAATAAAGAACCAATAATATATCATTGTGCATGATTTTGAGATGATATAATACTCATATAAGTGAATAAAGGTTCAAGATAAGAGTATAACTCCACATTCTAATGAAGATTCATAGTTGTTTCATTTAATGGCATGTTGTACAAATTATAGGTACATGTTGGGATACTCAGAGCCATGGAAAAGGTTGATACATATATTAATTCATATTAATTTTACTTGAATAACTCTAAACATAATTATCATCATCAAAATTTACCAAACTAACTAGACTCTCCATTCTCAATTTCATGCATTAGTTGACTATATATAGGTTCGTACAAATAGTCAGTGTAGATTGAAGGTGACATGATGCCTAGTTAGAGGCTCCATGATAATTGAGAAGTGTTTATAATATATTAAGTGGTTAGGGAAATTTAAAATAATATATTTGAGAAGATGTCTTGATGTAGCTCTAAGAGAGTAAAATGGAAACCTATAGGCCTAGGGCCTGTAGGTTCACATTTTAGACCTAACCAATGACCTTTACAACCTAAAAGAAAAGATTAAGACATGGAGTTTAAATTTAATTTAATATTTAGACATAAATATAAACCATTTAAGATAATATTAGGTCAATTAAGCATTTAATATGGTCATGAGTGTGAATTAACTATCTTCAGACATATAAACCCTATGTATGGATTGTGTATTTGATAGAAAAAGGCAAGTAACTTGAGAAGGTTACAAGATATATTACAGACCTTGATATATAATGGAAATAAATACTTATTGGTTTTAAAATTTTCAAAGTATCTACCTTCATACATGGATAAGGGTTTTATTTCTAAGCCTACACACAATCATGAGATCTCTAAATGAGCACCTATAGGTAGCTAAAGACCAATTGGACCTAGTAAGCATAAAGAAGGAAAAAAAATATGGTTGAAACTCAAATTATAATCTTCAAATATGTGAATCAAATATTATGAATTTAGTGATACAAGGATGAGGTCCAAAATCACAAGAGCACACATTCAAGTGTTCTAATAGGTAGGCTATAGGCTTGTGTGGAAGGTAAACTCAATCTCTAAACTTGAGTAAGAGTTAACAATGATATTGAATGTTGTTTTTAGTACAATAAAAAATAAAAATAATATAAAATAGTATTAAATATTCATGACAAGTAGAAAGACCAAATTCAAAGCACCTAACATAGTCTTGACCCTAAAAGGGGGACCTATATGCCTATTTAATGAAGCATATTGATGTAGGCTTGAAGAAAGGGAAGATAAGTGTTTGAAATGATTTTAAAAATCAAATTTAAATTCATAAAATTTAATTTAATATTTATAAGGTTCAAAATTCCATAAATGAGAGAGAAATAACAAGATCCAAAGGTCTCTCAATACACCTATAGGCTATAGGCACTTAGTCTGGTCTGGTGGTAAGATCAAGGAAGAATAAAAGATCAAGAAAGAAAAAAGGTGTTTAAAGATGTATGAGAATCCATTTAAAGTATTGAAAAAAATTAATAGGTATATTAAATATGGAGAATGGTGCTGAAGTAAGAAGACAAGGTTTCCAAACTCCATACGCAGTCAATATACATATACAGGCTTGCTCACTTTTTTAGGTGAGTTTTAATTGAATTGAATAAGGAATAAGAAAGGGTTTGAGAAATTTAATTTATAATGAAATAAAATGTTTTAAACACCATGTTACCTCTCAAGTTTTATAATAAGGTGAGAGGTTCAAAACATAGTCATGCCTAAAACCCTATAGTCACACTAGCAGACAGTCCGAATCATGAAGGAAATTGTTTATTTGAGGGCTCTAAATACATGATTAGGATATTAAAATTGGTATAGAGTGTGATAATTAGTTAAAAAATAGTTTAATCACAATTTAAAATTAATAAAAATAGTGGACATATCCACTATTTATCTCATACTAGGTCCACTCTTTGGCAAAGGGCAACCATGAGACCTAAGGGATCTACTTGAGCTAAAAGGGAAACCATCAAGTTGATAGATATAATGAATGGAATAAGAGGTAGTGAAAGGTAATAAAATATGTTTAAATTCATTTTTAGTTATAAAAAAATGTCATTTTTCACTCCAAGACCATTAAGGGTTAGCAAGAGAGAGATAAGCTTTAGACCCAACACCCTAATCAGTTACCATAAACACACAGAGGGGTAAATATAACTTAAATAGAATGTATAATAATGTGGGGGGTTACTATAAAGGTTTATAAATTATTAAAATCAATGGAAATAAATTTTGAGAGATAAAAATCAAACTTGACCTCTCTCTAGCCTTAAGAGTGCTAAGAAAGCCACCCTAGGAGTAACTTCAAATGATTGTACCATCTCTCAAAATTTTCATGGGAGTATGAGACACTTGGTATAGTTTAATGTGTCTATAAATAAGGTTTTAAAATTAGAAGGAGGTAATTTGGATGTCAAATCTTTATGAAAAATCATTAAGACCCCAAATAGGTCTTAAACCCTCCTAAAACCCCAATTGTGACCAATTTGTAGAGAAAGACCTAAAAATCATATATAATGGCATATTTTTATCCTAAAAAATATTTTATTTTATTTAGGACTCCAAGGAGGTTACCCCCATGTATTTTGATGTTGATGTCACTTATACAGATTACTCCAAAAACCCTTTCTTTCATGATTTTTGGTGTTTTTTAGATGATTTAAGAAGGGGATAACTTAATAATCATGGGAGGACGTAATTTTAGACTTGTAAAAACTAATAAATCTTAAAAACCTAAATTTTAGGTTTTGAAAGTGGCTAAACTAGTCTTATTTTTCAAGGTAGTTCCAAATAGGCTCAAAATACACCTAGGAAGCAAGGTGTTTTCTTGGTTTGCACACTTCCATAGGGTCTCATGGCCAAAAAATTGTCATGGAGTTTTTTTAAAGTGTTTTAAAATTTAATAAAATTCTTTTAGAGAGTTTCACATGTGTGGGATCTCCTAGTAGTAATTTTTCTACTTTCTAGACCTAGGAGGGCTAATTAGGCCTAATTAGGGAGAGAAAATGAGTTAGAAAGCACATCTACACTCAGGATTTGATCATCAAATTTTGTGTGGAGATTTAAGGGGATAGGGTATATATATAAACACTCCCACGTTTCCATAGTCATCTCCATATTATTCTATGCGAGGAGCTTTAATTATTTTAGGGTTACAAAGATTTGAGAAAAAATTCATGGTTTTGATGCAAATTTAAGTATTTTTGAGTGTTTTATTTCTTAAAATTAATTTTTATAGGGATTATATGATATTATGAGACCAAACATATAATAAATTTTTAGTATTGGAGACAAGCTCCTTTTCTCTTCTATGCCATGGTGAGAATGAGCTTTCCAAGGAGCCTAAAACACTAAATCATGGAATAAGACTTATAATAAACTTTGTAAAGTCTAATACACATTCACCACACCAAAAATTAAGATAAAAAATTTTTAGTATCAGTTGGTATGATTTTTAAAGGTCTAAAGTCTCCAAAAATATCTTCTCTCCTTTTAATGCCTATAGGAGTCAAACTTGAACTTGAAGGCTTCTAACAACCCATAGATCATGGAAGGACCTCATAAATTTCCTAAAAGTTTTAAATGAAGAATAAATGAGGAATTAAAGTCTTATTTACAAAGGGAAGGACCAATTTGTAATAAAGACACATGACCTAGTATATAAGGTTCTTGAGCAAGGATTTAAGCATTGTTATTGGTCAAACTACACCAATCAGGGCTAAAGACCTATTCAAGACTCCTTAAAATATTCAAAACATGTATTAAATCAAACCATACACAAATTTTTAGAAGGATTAAAAGAGATTAATCAAATAATTCTACGTTATATTTTGAAAAGGACTTAATAAAGGTCATATTTCCTAGTTTTTGGGGCTCTTGTCTTTCCTTCTCTTCTTATTCTGATATATATTTAGGCCTTAAGGCCTTGATTTGTAATCCCTCTCTTGGGAATGAGGATAATATACCTAGATTGGTACTTTTAACCTCTTAAGCTGATGTAAAGGACTATTTTTAGACTCTTTGATATAGGTTTAGTGTGTTCTATTAGTTTAATTTACACATGTTGTAGTTTTTTTGCCCTTGGCAGGTCCTAATCTCACCTAGTTGCTAGTATATGATCTTATGTAGGTTAAATATATTGTTTTAATTTTAAATTAATAATCTTAGAGTGGCTATTTAATTGGTTAGTGCCTTGATCTATGCCTTCCATCATTTCCCTCATGTTTTAACCACTTAATGCAACTTTTATGTGAAGCACTTTTGCATAGGAGTCCTTGGAGTTAGAATATTTAGTCACTTATATTGCTTACTAGTGTTTGTTAAAGTCCAAGTTGAGTGTATGAATGATTTTAGTGGTGTATCAACACCCTTTAGATTATTTTTATTTTCTGCACTTTTTATCCCTTTTCACCCCAATAGTAATAAGTCTTAGTAAATTGAGCTAAATAAATGCACGAGGGGAGCTAGCCCCATAATCTATAGGTTTGGTCTAGTTATAAGGTCACCCATTAAATTTAGGACACTCCCATGTAAGTCTATGTTTGTAGCAAAATTAAACACTCTTTTTCATAGGGTAAAACTTGGGTTGCTAACAATTCTAACATGCCTAGTGGGATAGATTCAATTATTGGAGTCTGCACAACAACATCTTGGTCTTCACAAGCATCTTAAAGCACTCATTTTGGTCATCATCTCATAGTAAGATTATTTATTGTTCATATTTCATTATTATTCATGTGCATTGTGATGAGTTATGGCTGCATATGGGGCAGATTTTTATCATTCACTTCCTTATCAACAAACCTATGATCTATCCCAATTCCATTATAATCCTTATCAATATTATTCTAACACCTATCAGCCTTAAATTCACCATTTTTAACAATATGAGATCCCCTATCAGGCCTATTATCCTTTTTAATACCAAGATTACCAACCCCATTGTCAGCCTCATCCACTTCTTTGGTAGCATACTTATCTATCTAATTAGTCATGGCAACCTCATGATGTTCCTGATCATCTCAACCAAGTTTATAGTCAATCCATATCAAGCTTTAAATATACCTTATTAGGCTATGAAAAACACATGGTAAGCATTGACACCTTGAGAAGATATGAACAAGAAATCCCTAGGCATGATAACCTCATTACAACAAGCTAAGAAAGAATGGGATTTTTTTCATGTTAGAAGTTCATTCAGGAGTCAATAGTGATATAATTGACATAGGTGGTTTAATTTCAAGCAATGAAGAGAATTTAATAGTCCATAAGAGATAATAAGTCTAATGCTACTAAATTCATGTTCCCTCCTTCATTCCACATCAATCCTCCATTGAACTACCCTTTCCCCCTCAAGAGTGTCAAACAAATGTGTTAAATCCCTCAAATTTATTTATTATCCTTGACAACTTTTCTTACTTGGTGGTATATCCAAGAGAGTTCAAAAAGGGGGAGAAGTGTGTCTTGAGAAGGATGAGTTCCATGATTCACAATAGACTTTACAAGGTTACTCACCTTATGATAAAAATGAAGAGACCTCCAATCAGATGGTGCTAAGGCTCACCTTGCTAAACTAGATGAACTTATAAACCAACTCCTATCAGTCAATGGTAGCTAAGAAATTAATCCCATCCCAACAAGAAGTTCCTCCATTCATGCCCAAGGCTGTAACAAATGCAAACAAAGTTCCTACATCCAAGTTTATAACTTGGAAATAAATGTAATAGTTAAGGGGAAGAGGAGACTAATCAAGTATAAGCCAAGATGTTGAAGTGGAATAAAAATTGGAAAACACTCAACACCCACCCTCCCTCCTCAATATTCAAAGACCTTCCCCTCATGGAGGTCTATTCAAGATAATGCAATAGAAAGAGGAAGTGATGGTTGTCAAAGTTGGGCATTTCAATGAGCATGATAAAACATCTACAACACCATTATATTTGAATCATCTTCTTGAAATTTTCCAAGGATCCACCATGCCATTCCTTGAGAAGGACCCTATTATTTTTGAGACAAATGAAGAAGAAACAACTATAGTGATGGAAGATGAGAGTGACTTGAGTGAGCAAGAAGAGGAAATCACCATTATGACGCCCCTTACCAAGGATAGGTATAAGTCAGTCTTTCATAATGCAAAAGATGATGAAATATAAGAGATTAATTAGGTGTAAGATAAGCTATAAGAAGAAGAGACTTCAATTGGACAAGAATAATATGGTTTCCAAGAGCTCCTGGATGACATGGCAAGCACTCTCTGTCATGACAACCTTGATGAGTGTGAGAGTGAGACATCTATTAAACTTGCAACAATAGTAAGTAAAGGTGATAACATTATAAATTATTCAAACATCCAAGAAAAGGTATGTGTTCAAGAATCTTATAATTTCATTAAATATGAAGGACCAATTAGTATCCACTAAAATGAGTTTGTTGGTGAGACCCCAATGGTTGATGAGAGTTTCAAGTATGATCATAATTAAAAGGAATACCAAGGAGATGATGATGACCTTTGGAATAACTAAATTAGAATTTTAAATGAATATAAATCCATTCAAAGACTCACACTTCTTGTAAAATATATTAAAGATCAATTGGATGTTGACCTTATCAAGTGTTGTCCATAAGAAAATCAACCCCAAGATGATGAAATGTTTGCTAAAGTAGTACTTCAAGTTGATACTCTTGAATATAAACCAAGTGAAGATATTTTTTCCTTTATCCTACCTCATAAATTTCAATATATCCATCATGAAGGTCTTAAAAATTCACCATCCCATATGGAGCAGAGTGAAAGCACAAACCAAGACATGGCAGATTAGGAGAAACTCATGACTAAGGTAGAGATATGACTAATCATGTAATATAGATGGATATGGGATGATTATGATTGGGTGATTGACTCACCTATCCAATATGTGTATGTAAGAGTTGTGAAATAAAGTCTAGATTCTTACCCAAGAGGTCATGAACTTGTTAATGCTTCCAACTACACGTGGGATCCCTCGTGTAATGAGCAATACTTGATCAGGCTCAAATCAAGACATGAAAACTAGAACTCACATTTCTATGGTGATTATTGTAACCAAATATTTCACCCTAAATGAGGTTGTTAAAGCCTACTATAAGACTTGGGAAACATTGGAATACCTCTAGGTCTGTGGTTTGCCTATAGTATAGGTAGACCTCTAGGTTTAAGGTCTAAGTCCCTGAATTTGATTTTAAGTCGTTATCACCTATACTAACTGATTGATTGTTAGAAAAAGGGAAAAAATATGTATGGAAATAAACTAATCTAAGGGGGTGATACACTATAAGGATTTACACAAGATCATCATAATTATTTCACTTAGAAATAAGACCTACAAAACTAGCTTTAAAGTCCTAGAATGTTCTAATATTAGTATCTCAATATAGCGATGATATGCATGAGAAAATTAATATTAAGTGGAAAAAAGGTCAGATTATATAATATAATAACAATAGAACACTTAAAGGGATCCAAACACAGTAGCTACATTCCATATGACCTATTATAATGAGAACTTCTTGCACTATACATGAAAGGATAAGGATAAGTAAGGATAAGAGCTTATCACTAGACCTCACCATTCATCACTTTGAACACTTAGAAAATATATTTGTGAAATCAAAAATATATTTATTGTATTATTCAAATGTAAAGTACAAAATTAAACCAATAGGGCTTCACCATATATGATGTAGAATTATCATACAAGAGCCAAAATGGCTAGTACTTATAGAATGTGAGGAAGAAGAGAGAAGAATGAAGCTTAAGAGTTACAAGAATAGTTCTCAAGATGAGATAAGGAGTTATGTTTGAAATATAATGGAGTATGGAATATACCATGTAAGGTATCTTTGGACAAATGTCCCTCAGAAGCATCAAACTCCCTAAACTTAGTGTAGAGTTATCTCAACTACCTTGTTTGAAACTGCCCTCATCATTTGGTCCTTCTTGAGCACTCAAGGCCAGACTATGAATATATGAAATAATTTCACTATGAAGTGGGGTGGGGTTTAGACATAAGATATAACATGAATTATATATGTCCTTAACCATCAATATTCTTCTGGATAAGTGTTCTCACTATTTGTAGTCATAATCACCCTTATTTCACATGTCCTTCACACTTGGCACCAAGGTGGTCTTCAAATTTATCAAAATATTCCATAAAAGGGGTGATGTGAAACTTATAAAGGGTATTTATATCCTTATATCCATTAAGTATAACTTAAAGGCCTCCCAATTGGAGTTATCACCTTCTCACTTTGTGATCACTCTTCATTCACTGTGCCATTCTAGACTGCTTGAAGTGAAGGTGATTAAAAAGGTACCTATGTGTTTAAATGAGGTAATAAATGGATATGAGGAGATATATTAGGTCTAATTATATCTATAAAAGTGATCCTCATGTTTTGAAACTCCTTTTTACCTATAAAACACCAAAAAACTATTAATAAAATCCATTCTGCACCCTATCTATACAAATAAGGTACAAGTCAATCTAATGGAAATGAGCCCTAGGGAGTCTTATACAAGTTAAAATAATTTACCTATCCAAACTATCTCATATTTGTGCATTTATATCAACATCTTCCCCATTGGGTCATTAACAAGGGTTTTAGAGGGTTTTAAGTAGTTTAGATCCTTAAGGATTGTTCATAGAATTGTGATGTTCAATCCTCATAAAAATTTCACTAAAACCTTTTTTATTATAATTTTTAACTTATAATAATTCATTAAACCTCCATGCTAAGCATTTATACATATATGATCTTCCAAACTTAGCCTTTCAAACTCTTCCCTATATTCTATGCACCCTACCATGTTCTTGAGCCAATAAAATGGCTTCTGTATGACCTTATCTACATTATAAAGGCTCAAAATCATATTATAAGTCCACATGGAGGTGTTCCAATGATTTATAATTCTCACTTGATCCTATAAGTGGTATTAGACCTCCTTTAGGTAGTAAGCCTAGTCTAGGTCTAATAAGAATTAACTGTGTTTGGCTCCTCACCACCACCTCTGAGTGGCTGGTAATGATTTTGAGGGATTCCCTATGTTTATTAATGTACAAATCAACTTTATATAACTTCTTAAAAGGTTTAAACACTTCTCAACTTAGTTCATCCCTCTTTAATCACTCACCCTATAGATTTGCACTTCTTGGGAACTTATACTATTGACTCAAGAAAAAAAAGTATATGAGAGGATTTGGTAGATTAAAGATATACTATATACAAAATTTTAGGTTTTAACCATACTTATTGCACCTTAAAACCTCACAAAACCCAAACAAGACTTTTGTAGAACTCACTATATGTAGGGTTAGGGTATGGATTGTATGTGTAATTTAAAAACAACTCTTTACCTATTTTCTATTGTCTTGAGAATCATGTAACATTGTAATTATAATTTTTTAAGGAATTCTAAACATGTTTATCATTTCAAAAATTTCCAAACTCTTCAAGGTATACCTTTCACTTGACTAGACAAGGCTGACAGACTATGTATTATGTTTCTTTACTTAGAAAGTGACATGCCTGTAGGTGTGAATTACAATAATTAGACCTAGTGTCTCATGATTTAATACCCCCTTGAAGTTATCAAGGCATATTATTAGTCATTTGGACTTGTTCTTGTCATGCACATGTTAGGCCAACACCAAGGTAGTTATGATTTAGAGCATTATCATACTACAGTCAACTATAGTTGACCACTTTTAAAGTAAAAGAGGTCTTGTAGATGACCTAAAACATTTAAAACCTATGATACATAGTCTAGGATATATTTTAGGTCTCTGGATGAATATACAAATTTATAAGTGTTAATTTTTTTAGGGTTCTCACCTCTAGATTCATCTCATGAGGTTGTAGGTACCTACAATCAAACTGTAGGTGAACCTTTTGAAGATAAGGGTTCACTCTAATTATTATTTATTTTATTTTAAACACTAGTTCCCTTATCACCTCAATAGGACCCCTTATAATGGAGGTATGCTCCTTGTTTTCTAAAGACTATATGGTCATTTAGAGTTCAAAGCACTGTAGAGAACACTGACCTTCTACAGTGAAGAATTACATGAGTTAGGGACCTCATCTACATCACTTATTAGGATAAAAAATTCACTCTATTTGGTTAAGACATCACTCCTATACCTAGGATACAAGATAGGATCATTCAAACTCATCTAGACTCCATGCCACCTCATTATATGATAGTATCAAATGTGAACAAAACCTTGTTTCATAGTTTTAAGGTAACAAGTCCCTAAACCTTTTTTCTCCAAATATAAACATGATTAAAATATATCTACCACTCCATAGCTCCATTATTTACTACTATGGAATTATCCATATTATCAATCTTCTATGAAGGTCTCAAAACACGTCTAAAATTTAGCACTCCAATTGCTTAGACCTCTGTGGAGACTTATAGGTTACACAAAGTAGCAAACAATGGCAACAAAGGTGAAATATGGAAAATGTGCATAGTGTATGGTTCTCCAACTAGTTCTAATCCTTATCAAAGTCTTCAAATGTATACCTTCTAACTTGAAGGAGTTTAAACCACTTCAAGAGCTTCATTTAAATGTGATTATCCTCATGTAGGGCACCTGTAGGTGTACATTAGACAGTAAGACTGTGTATAAAGTTTGCCTTGATTGTAATAGTATATTATATACCATTTATAAAGATTAGATTGATTTATCATGTTATAATAAGGTGTTTACCCCCTTTAAACTCTTAACTACATCTCCATGACCATGATCAGAGCTTCCATTCATCTTACTGTAGATGGATACTTGCAGGAAGCTGACTATGTTGACATACTCTTTGAAGATGGTTCTTCATGTGAAATTTTTTGAAGTTAAGCTTATAAGGATAGATGACCATTATTATATTTGAGAGGTGGAAACATCACATCCAATTTTTTCTGAAGACACTATAGGAAAGGAAAACCTATGTAGTTGATGAACATGTCTACAACACCATTTGTGCACTCAACCTACAACTTGAGATGTTTGGTTCATTAAATCACCTCCAAATATTAAATCAAAGGTGGAAACCATGAGAGAAATATGTACACACATTATAAAATCACTTTAATCCATTATTTTGTATATACCAACTCAGACAAGGAGAAAACCTATAGGATATGGGGATTAACATGTAGAAAAGAGTAGTTAACTTCTTAGCATTGGTTCATAAAGCATGGGAAACCAATATTTAAATTCATACCAAGAAATGGATGTTGAATAAGTTTTATAACATCTCTCAGAGGCATTTGACCTAAAATAACTCTTGTTGTTTGTATCATGAGAAAACTTGTGGACCAATTCTACATGCCAATAAGAGTGATGGAGGATCATAATGGTTTTGTTCCATTTTTTAGACTTAAAATCATATAAAACATGTAATTAAACTTAAATAATCTAAATATTCATTCCACAAACTTGATAGATGTGGCACACTCCTTTAGAAGTCATACGATTGCCAAAACCTCCTCTTTTCTAATCATTTTTTTGATTTGACTTAGCACTTCCAAGTTTTTTAGTTAATACTAACATGAATGATAAGATTATGACATATTGGAAATTTAGGAATATTATATAACACTTATATACCAAGGGAAATTATAAAACCTTCATTAATGGCTCAAATATGACCCTTTGTGACATAAAATGGTACAAGGACTAAATTTGACTATGACCAAGGTTAATAACATATTAAATGACATGAAAAAGACCATTATTCACCATATAAAATCATAATAGACTCTTATATTAGGTTTTATAATATAAGGGGTTAACCTATTTTGACTTGTGGTCAAAATAGTCAACATTCTTAGCAATTTCCTAGGGATGGTATGCTTGCTATTGCAAGACTAGTAGCCTATTCCTATTCATTGAGCTGTGGATTTAGCTATGCACAATTTTGACAGTCAATTTTACTTTGAAAATATACCAAACATAATAAATAATAATAATAATATACACTAAAAGAAATAAACATGTGTTCTCAAGAACACTTATGGAACACACACACACACAACTAAAACAAAGACACACACCTAACCTATTATTTACAAGACATAACTCTTGAGGTGAAAAATAAACTTACCATGATTGGACTAGGGTCAAATATGGTTCCTATTTCATATTTGTCACTCCATAAAAGTAACTTGTCATGTGAAGCATGCTCATCATCAACCACTTAAATATGTAGATGGTGAAATGGATTACCATATTTGGATCTCCTCATGCCTGCAAGTGGGATACTTTCAGTTCTCATGAATTCTCTCTTTTTCCATCTAAATAACTTGTTTGGAGTTGCAACTAATTTGATCACTCTCTTATTTGATTGGTGTCCCTCAAATTAAAGATTAAGAGTGATAATAATTGCCTCAACTTTATTCTCTTCTAAGATAGAATGTACTTGATGTGAATGATCATCAAGTCACTCTCCACAATGTTCCAATACCTTTGACTATGGTTATAACTCAGATGAATCTCTTGACTATTCTTCAAGCACAAAGACTTCTGCCTTAACTTCACTAGGCTTTTTTATGATTACAGACCCTTAGTAGATTGATGGCCATCCTCATTTATAACCTGACACTTGATTTATTGCCCAATAGAACACTCAACATCATGTTTATTAGGCTTATTAGCAAACACCTCATCAAAATCATACTTATTTTAATGAGGATTAGTCTTACCTAGTTGCTCAAAATCTTTACTTATGGCATTGAACCTTTACCATAGGTCATCTTCTTCCTCATGAATATCATCTTCAAGGGCTGCTTCATCAAGTGTAGGTATAATTACATGGTTCTTCTCATAAAAGTGATATATCATGTTATTTAATGTATCATCATCATACACATGGATCATATAGTTACCTTTAGTATCTTGTGAGAAAGAATGTTCAACACTTACCTCAGCTTGCTCATATGTTCCTCATGGATGATATAGGTGCTAAGGTTAGTTTGCTCAAAATATGTATAAGGATCATGTTAATAAGAATATGCACCATAATCACATATAAATAAGTTAGAAATTCCTTCAATCTTAGAATAATCACCATCATCTACCATAGACTCTTCTTTCTCATTAATGACACAATTCAAGTTAGAGCTTGCTTTTACATAGGGTTCAATGTGAAATCTAGAATGTCGCTGAGTGCTTATAGTCACTTTTGGTCTATATCTTGTATTGAAGGCTAAGAAGGACCAATCATCTGAGAGGTATCCTCCTATCTTAGATTTTAAATCTCTTTAAAGGCATATTGTAAAGTGGGCAGGCAAGTCAACCACTATAATGTCTTGGAGGATGGGGAAACTAGGATAATCATTCAAGAAAAAATTCAACCCTTTGATAAATCCTACTGAATTGTAGGTGTACCATGTAATTTAATCACTACGTTTCTATGTGATTCATAATTTAGACCCAATTTATTAGCTACAACCTTGGGCATCACTGATGTGGAGGCTCCACTACCACTATGCAGTTGTGAACTAGTTTCTCTCCCATAATGAGAATGAGGTAGAAAGGTGGAGGCTTCTTAGACTTAGATTATGGTTCCATAATATTATTAGGGGAATTAGTAAGAGATAAATTACCATGACCATTTATTGATGATGGAGGACTAACATGGATAATAGATAATTGTTTTTACAAGAGGTCCTTTTGGCCAGGGATATGGACATCCCAAAGGAGAGTGGATGCCATAGTACACTTTAATGAATCTATAATGTTTAGAGTATAAATTATTACCTTTTTTGAGTCCTTGGAGGTAAGGGAGTTCTTGGAACTTGTGGTATTTAAGTATTTTGAGTAGCCTTCCCACAATTTGATTTGGAGGAGGTGTAGGAGTGTTAGGGACTACCATGCTTGCAGTCATGTTTTGATACCTTATAAGAAGATTAAGTGAAATTATAGGCACACTATTATCATCCCATAGATAATTTATCTTAGATATTGTATTGTATAAAATATAAGTTACTTGGTTAAACAAACAACTGTCTTCAATTAAGAAGTTAGTGAAGCTTTCTCCTTGAGGCTGCCAACCTTCACTTGTTTGCATTAGGACTTCATTTTCAACTGATAGTAGAGTAGTGAATCCTCCTTGAAAAATTATATCTTATTATCCACCTTAATTATCATCCATGAATTATCCTTGTTTCAAATCTTCCCCTTGGATTATATTTCTATGCACCTGTACCATTTATATTATGTTGGAGGTAGAATTAAGATTGTGTGCATTGGTAGGCCTATTGAAATTAGGCTACCCTTGACCTCTCTATGACCCATATTGTTGGCCATATTTATAATTATATGGATAGGAATTTTATAATCACCTTTTTACATATTAGATTGCTTAGTTTGAGCCTATAAGGATTTGTATATTCCCTCAATCAATATCATCTTCTGCCTTCTTAAGAGTAGTCTTAGGCTTGGTATTTACTCTTGGAAATTGGGTAAAATTTGGAGAAAAAATAGGAACATTATGAAATAGATTCATATATATCTTTAAAGGTAAAATTATTGATTGAATGAGGCCATTCTCATCTCTAATGGAAAGATAATATGCTCCAGGTAGAGTGAAACCACCCATGGATTGTAGTATGATGTCAATATAAGTACCAATGGCTCTCAAGTATGTAAGAAAGACAAAGATAAAAGGTGGTCTTATGAGTAGAGGAAACCTATACCAATTCTTTTGAAATATCTCATTGAAATCATACATTTTCTCCTTGGGGGCTATTTGGATCACATTGAGCTGATGTATGAGTAATGTGTGTTCACTCTTATCCTCAAATCTTGAAGTTATCAACACTCTAGAATCATCCCATGTTATGATGCAACCACCAATAAAATTACTAAACTAATCAAGTGATTTATAGACATGGCAAGGATTATAATTGTAATATTGACCTTAGTAACATTGTGAAAGCTATATAAATTTGTTATATGCCTTATGTGTTCACTAAGAGTGACATGGTGTTCACCATTGAATGTAAGAATGATCTTTGTAGAATAGGGGGAATACCCTCATAGGCATCAAGGTGGATTGGATTTTTAGTGTTAAAGGATAGGAAGGCATGATGATTAGCCATGTTTTATTAAATTTCTTCCTCACTCTCTTGATCCTCTTAGCTAGCAAAGTCCTCTTGTTCTTCAAAGGGAAGAATAGGTTGAGGGTGTTGAACTTCAAGAGGAAGTTTAGGTTGAAGAGGTGGATTGATAGGATTCAAAATTATACTATAAGATGACCTAGTAAGGACCATGATTTAGGAAAAAAATATATGACAAAACAATGGCCTACAACTATATTTTACCTTGAAAAGAGTCACCAAATGCTAAGTAGCACACCAATATGCAACTGATGTTGTCAAGACCAACATTTACCTTGACAAGTTATATTTAGAATAATGGGTCCCTCCAAGAATGAAAAAACTATTGTCACAAAATATTTCACCCTAAAGGAGGTTTTTCAAGACTACTCTAATATTTTGGCAACATTATAATACCTTTAGGCTTGTGGGTTGCCTATAGTAGAGGTAGATCTCTAGGTTTAAGGGCTAACTCCTTAAATTTGCATTTTAGTGATTATCACCTATACTGAATGATTGCTAATGGGAAAAGGGGAGAAATATACATGGAAATAAACTAATCTAAGGGGGTGATGAATCATAATTATTCCCATAAGATCATCATACTTATTTCATTAAGAAAGAAGACCTACAACACTAGCTTCAAAGTCCTAGAATGTTCTAGCATCAATATTTCAATATAGAGGTGATATGCATGGGAAAATTCAAGGTAATTGGAATATAGGTCAGATTTAAAACTATAATAACACTTGAACACTTTAATCTATATAAAGACACTATATATAATCCATATGACATGTTAGAATGAGAACTTCTTGTAATAGACATGAAAGGACAAGGAGAAGTAAGGATACGAGCATATCATTAGACCCACCATTAATCACTTTAAAAACTTAGATAATATGTTTGTGAACTAAAAACTAGATTTTTATTATTATTTAAAGGCAAATTATAACTCCAAACCAACAAGGATTAACCATAAATGGTCTAGAATTAGCATACAAGATCCAAAATGGCTAATACTTATAAAATATGAGGAAGGAGAGAGAAGAATGAATCTCAAGAGTCACAAGAACTTGTGTAAAGATGAGATAAGGAGTTATGTTTTTATGATAATGGAGTATGAAATAAACCATGTAATTTCTCTTTGGACAAATGTCCCTCAAAAGCATCAAACTCCTTAAACTTGGTATAGAGGTCTCTTAACTACCTTCTTTAAAACTACCCTCATCATTTAGTCCTTATTGATCACTCCATGTTAGACTAGGAATATATGAAATAATTTACCTATGAAGGGGGGGGGGTTATAAATATGCTCCAAAATTCATTGGATATGTCCCTAACCATCAATATTCTTCTAGATAAGTGTTCTCACTATCTGTAGTCAAATCACCCTTTTTTCACTCATCTTGCACACTTGGAACCAAAGTGGTATTAAGTTTTCTAAAACCAATCCATATATGGGTGATGTGACACTTTTAAAGTGTCATCCTATCCTTATATCCATCAATAAGACCTTAAAAGGCCTCCCAATTGGAGTTATCACCTTCTCACTTTATGATCACTCTTCCTTCACTATGCTATTCTAGACTACCTGAAGTGAAGGTGCTTGCAGAGGTACCTAAGTTTTTTAATGAGGAAATAAATGTATATGATGAGTTATATTAGGTCTCACTCTATTTACAAAAGTGATCCTCATCTTTTTAAACTCCTTTGTACTTGTAAAACACCAAAAACTATCAAGAAAAGCCATTTTGTACCCTATTCATACAAATAAGGTACAAGTCAATCTGATGGGAAAGAGCCTTGGGGAGTAGTTTTTAAATTAAAATAATTTCCCTAACCAAAATATCTAATTTGGATTCCTTTATATCAACTTCTTACCCATTGGGTCATTAACAAGGGTTTTGAAGGGTTTTAAATAGTTTAGACCCTTAAGGATTGTTCATAGAACTATGACATTCAATCCTCAGACAAATTTCACTAAAACCTTATTTAGGAAACTATTCAACATATCCTAACTCTTTATATCTCTATGGTACTACTCCATACATAAATGATATTCCAAACTTAGCATCTCAAACTCTTCCCTATATTTTGTGTACCCTGTCATGTTCTTGAGCCAAGAAAATGGCTTCTTTATGACCTTATCTATATGATAAAGGATAAAAATCACCTTATAGATCCCCATGGAAGTTTTTAAATGATTTTAAATGATCACTTGACCCTATAAGTGGAATTAGACCTCCTTTAGGTAGTAGGCCTAGTCTAGGTCTAGTAGGACTTGACTATGTTTGGCTCCTCACCACCACCTCTGAGTGGTTGGTCATGATTGTGAGGGATTACCTATGTTTTTTCATGTCAAAATAAACTTCTTAAAACTACATGAAAGGTTAAAAAACTTATCAACTTAGTTCATTCCCATTTAGTCACTCAAACTATAGATTTGCACTTCTTGGGAGTGCCTTCTGTCTAGAACAAAGGGCACTTCCCCTATTGCCTCAGGAAAAAAACATCTATGAGAGGCTTGGGTAGGTGATGGAGATACTCTGTATAGAATTTTATGTTTGAGCCTTGGAACCTCCAAACCTCACAAATCCAAAGCAAACTTTTGTAAAACTCACTGTGAGTAGGGTTAGTGTATGGATTATAGGTGTGCTTGAAAATCAACTCTTGCACTATTTTCCATTTTCTTGAGAATAATGTAACATGGTCATTGTCATTTGTGAAGGCACTCAAAACATATTTATCATTACAAACTTTTCCAAAATCTTCAAGGTATACTTTTCACTTGGCTAGACAAGGTTGACAGACTATGTATTGTGTTTCTTTTCTCAAGAAGTGACATGATTATAGGTGTGCATTATAATAATTAGACCTGGTGTCTCATGATTTAAGACACCCTTGATGTTCTCAAGGCCTCTTATTAGTCATTTGGAATTGTTCTCATCATGCACATGTTAGGCCAATACCAAATCAGTTATAGTTTAAAACACTATCATAATATAATAAACTATAGTTGACCATTTTTGGAGCAAAATAGGTCTGTAGACGACCTAAAACCTTTAAAACCTGTGCTTCATAGTATATGATCTATTTGAGGTCTTTTGATGAATCTAAAACTTGAAAAGTGTTCATTTTTTTAGGGTTATCACCTCTATATTCATCTCATGAGGTTGTAGGTACCTACAGTCAGATTGTAGGTGAACCTTGAAGACAAGGATACACCTGCAGATGATGATACATGTAAATAACTTACACTCTAATTATTTTTGATGTTATTTGAAACCATAGTTCCCTTATCACCTCAATAGGACCAATTACCATGGAGGTATTCTCCTTCTTGTTTTCCAAGGAATATATGGTCATTTGGAGTTCAAAGCAATGTAGAGAACACTAACCTTCAATAATAAAGAATTGAATGAGTTGGGGACCTCATCTACATCACTTATTGAGATCATTTGTCAAGACATCACTCCTATACCTAGGGTACAAGATAGGATCATTAAAACTCATCTATAATCCATGTCACCTCATTATATGATGGTATCAAATATGATTAAAACCCTATTTTGGAGTTTTTAAGGTAACAAGTCCCTAAAACTTCTTTCTCTAACTATGAACATGATTCAAATGTGTTTGCATATTAATATCTACACTATTGATTGCTATGGAATTATCCAAATTTTCAATCTTCTTTGAAGGTATAAAAACATGTCTAAACTCTGTCACTCTAATGCTTAGACCTCTATGAAGACCTATAGGTGTACAGACAGTAGTAGACAAGGGAAGTGAAGGTAGAACATGGGAAATGTGCATAGTTTATGATTCTCCAACTAGTTCTATTCCTTCTCAATGTATTCATATGGATATTTTATACCTTGAAGGAGTTCAAACTAGTTCAAAATCTTCATTTCAACATGATTATCCTCCTATAGGGAACCTGTAGGTGTATGTTAGACTACATGACTATGTATAGAGTTTGCCTTGATTATCACAGTCTTTCATATACCATTTGGAAATATTAGATTGATTACTCATGTTATAAGGTATTAATCCCATTGAAAATCTTAACTACATCTCCATGACTATGATCAGATATTGCATTTATATGACTATAGATGGATACTTACAAGAAGCTAACTATGTTGACATGCTCTTTGAAGATGGTTTTTCATGTGAAACATTTTGAAGCTAAGATTGGAAGGAGAGGTGACCATTATAATATTTGATAGGTTCAAGCATCATATCCACTTTTGTTTGAAGACACTCTAAGAAAGGAAAACCTTTGTAGTTGTTGAACACGTCTGCAACACCATTGGTACACTCAACCTATAAATTAAGATGTCTGGTTCATCCATTCACCTCCAAACATGAAATAAAAGGTTAATACCATGAGATAAAGATGTCTATTCCTTATAAAAACACTTTCATCCATTTTTTTATATGGACCAGCTCAGACAAGGAGAAAACTTGAAAATAATGGGGATTAGCATGCAAAAAAGAGCAGTCAACTTCTTAGCATTGGTTCACAAAGCATGAGAAATTAATATTTTAATTACTACCATGAAATGGAATTGAACCAAGTGTGATAACATACCTCAAAGGAATTTGACCTGAAACAAGTCTTGTTGTCCATACCATGAGAAAACCTATTGACCAATTCTATAAGCCAAGAAGAGTGATGGAGGAGCAGAATGGTTTTGGTCCATTTTTAAGACTTACAAAGTACATAAAACATGGAAGTGAACTTAGGGAAGCTAAAGTGTCATTACACAATATTGAAAAAGTTTTTTTATTTAGTAATAAAATGAATGACAAGATTCTAACATATTGGATGTTGAGGAACAACCTAGAACACTTTTCTACCAAGGGAAAGCATACAACCTTCATTACTGTCTCAAATATGACCCTTTGTGACATAAAATGATACAAGGACTAAATTTGACTATGAACAGGGTTAATAACATATTAAATGATATTGAATAAGACCATGAATCACCCTATAACATCCTAATAGACCCCTATATCAAGTTTTATACTATAGGGAGTTGACCTATTTTGACTTGTGGTGAAAATAGTCAACAATGATTAAACAAGTTTTCCATTAGATCCCAAAGGAAAGAGGTTAATCTCAGGTTAGTTATTTTAGTCTTTGTTGTATTGTTTCAATAAGTGTTCAAAATAAGTAGTATGATGTATTATTATTTTGTTGTCTTATCTTGTTGTTTTCTTTAGTTTAGGTGTGTTTCTTAGGTATAAGTGTTGTTTCTTTGGTTGTTTCTATTTGAGTCTTGTTAGTTTATTATAGTCATATAAGTGTTATAGGTAATAATCTCTTTATCAGTATAAGAATAGTCTAAGCCATATTGAGTCATCATTATAATGAGGAGATTCTAATTTCCCTTGACCAACAAGCTAGGCAACCCCTGTGAGGCACCACAAATGTCAGTAATTTGGCCTCCCAAGGCCAAATTAAAACCCATATAACCAAAATAATTTACTTGCAAAGACATTATGTACTTATTTAGGCTTGAAAATATTCAATGGATACACTTTATATCATTTTTAATAAGCTTCTCAAGTGATTCTGACAATTTTAGTGCCAAAAAGGCCTATTTTGAGGCCATCCATATAATTCTCAAGGTGAAATTGAGATTCAAGCATATTAAAGACCTTATTTTTCTATGAAAATTTCAAAAAAGTTATTTTGAGGAGGTATTAGGTCTTAAAATGAATAAAACCATTTTATCTCTCATATCGATCTCCTTGGTAGCTCTAGAAGGGTAGTTTTCAAGTACTTGGTACAGAAAGAGGATAGAGAGTTAGGAGATGAAACTTTGGAAAATTTTTTAGATACTAGTAATATTTAAATTAGTATAATTTTTTTGCATATTTATATCTTCTTATTTATGAACAATGGCTAAGAGTGATAACAAGTTAATATGGTTTATACATTTGAGAGGGGCCTATTCTTGCACCTATTTCTTAGGATAAAAAATATATTTAAGGTAATGTTTTTTAGGGTTTTTTATATACATATTGGATATAAATTTAATGGTGGTTTCATCAACCAATATATTTCTATGAGTTACTTTCACTTAGAGAGAGAAGGCCTTGGTGTATAGACTATTTTAGTGGATTTTACTGCAAGTCTTTATTTTATCTTCATGATGGTAATATTCAGATTATTATATTGATTAATTATTCATATAATGTTTCTAAATTTCATGTAATCCATGTTTTTTTACCTAAATATGTGTCTCTTTGTCCATGACCTTCAAGTGTATTTGCTTTGGAGACCTAGTCTGTGTGTGAATAGTCTAATGGAGGTCTGAGGTTTTAATTTTTATCAAGAGCTGATAATATATCACGGTTAATTATTTTGAGATGATATTATACTCATAAAATTAAATAAATTTTCAAGATAAGAGTCTAATGCACACATTCCAATGAAGATTCATAGTTATTTCATTCAATGACATGTTATACATATTGTAGGTATAGGTTGGGATACTCAAAGCCATGAAAAATGTTGGTACATATATTGATTTGTATTCATTTGAATTGATATAATTATTGAGTTAATTATCATCATTAAAGTTTCCCAAATTGACTAGACTCTCTATTCTCAATTTCATGCATTAGTTGACTATGTACAGGTCCGTACAGATAGTCCATTTAGATTGAAGGTGACATGATGCTTGGTTAGAGGCTCTATGATCATTGATAAGTGTTTATAATATATGAAGTGGTTAGGGAACTTATAACTTAAGAGCTTTGAGAATATGTCTTGATGTAACTCTAAGATAGTCAAATAAAGACCTATAGGCCTAGGGCCTGTAGGTCAACATTTTAGACCTAACCAATATCTTTCACAACCTAAAGGCAAAGATTTAGACATGGAGTTTAAATTAAATTGAATATTCAAACATCAATAAAAACCCTTTAAGATACTATTATTCCACTTGAGCATTCAAGATGGTCATGAGTGTGAATTGACTATCTTAAGACATCTATAGCCCTGTGTACAGACTGTGTATTTGATAACAAGAGACAAGTAACTTGAGAAGGTTACAAGATGTGTTATAGAACTTGATATATAATGAAAATAAATAATTCTTGGTCTGGACCTTTTAAAATATTTTACTAGCATACATGGATAAGGGTTTTATTTTCAAGCCTACACATAGTCATGAGCTCTCTAAGTGAGCACCTATAGGTGGCTAAAGACTAATTAGACCTAGTAACCATAAAGAAGGAACATAGAGATGGTTGAAACTCAAATTATAATATTCAATTATGTCAACCAACCATGAGGAAGTTAGTGATAAAAGGATGATTTCCAAAATCACAAGGGCACATATTCAAGTGTTCTAATAGGTAGGCTACAGGCTTGTGTGGAGGGTAAACTCAGTTTCTAAACTTGACCAAGAGTTAATAGTGATATTGAAATTTGTTTTGAGTCTAATAAAAAATTCAAACAAGTTAAATTAATCTTAAATATTCATGGCAAGTATAAATACTAGATTTAAAGCACCTAACATAGTCTTAACCCTAAAAGGGGGACCTATAGGCCTATCTAATGAAGCATACTAACTGTAGGCTTGAATGAAGGGAAAAGAAGTGTTTTAAATGATTTGAAAACTCAAATAAAACTTCATCCAAGTTCATGGAATATTGATAAGGTTTGAAATTCCATGAAGGAGAGATCAAGTATAAGAGTCAAAGGTCTCTTAATACACATACAAGCTATAAGAACTCAGTATGGGCTGGTGCTAAGATCAAGGAAGAACAAAGGTGTCTGAAGATGTCTAAGATTCCATATAAAGTCTAAAAATAACTTCATAGTTATATGAACTATGGAGAAGGTTACTGAAGTAAGAAGACATGGGTTCCAAACCTCATACATAGTCAAGATACACATATATGCCTTCTCACTTTTTAGGTGAGTTTTACTTGATTTAAAGAAAAATGACTATGAAAGGGTTTGAGAGAGTTAATTTGGGATGACATATAGTGTTTTAAACACCTAAATATGACCACTCAAGTTGATAACAAGGTGAGAGGGTAAAAAATTAGTCAGACCTAAAAACCTATAGTCACACTAGCAGGCAGTCCAAGTCATGAAGGAAATTATTGATTTGAGGGCTTTAAAGGCAAGATCAGGCTATGAAAATTGGTACAAAGTGTTGTAATGAGTTAAAAAATAGGTTCATGACAATTTTAAATTTAGATAAATAGTGTACATATCCATTATTTTATCTTAGACTAGGCCCACTCTTTGGACCATGAGGCTTAAGGGATCTGTTGGCCAAAATTGGCCTACATACAAAAATTTTGCCTAGATGGATTAGGCCACTCTCCTAGACCATTCAATAACCTTTTACCCCCATGACTAGTCTCTTTCTAGTGTAGTATCCTTGAAGGTCATAGTGTGGTGTGAGGATATGCATAGATTATTGATGCAGTGGATGATCCAAGGGTGGAAAGATAAAACAAACCTTAGGACCCTACCTCATGTCCCTTTCAAGCTTTAGAAACACTTTAATCAAGTTTTAAGGGGAATTTGGAGATTTTAATGAAAATGTTAAAAAAATGGGTCTTGAACTTCAAGTGAAGGATATAGTTAGTTTCTAGGGTGTTGAACCATTCAAGGGAATTAATGAGGTTTGTAAAAAGTCTCAAAGATTCTAATGGGTCAACAATGATGTCTAGAGAAGCTAATATGCCCAAAAGACCCCCAAAAGTGCATTAGATGACTTGAGGACCCTTTAAATAACACTATGAAAACCTCAAGTTTTCACTTGGTAAGGTCAAAAGAGAGAGAGAATATTTTGGGAATTTATAGGGACCATATTTTATTTAAAATTTATGTCATTTTTAGTCTATTTCATCTCCACATCTTTATGAATAATTTTTAACAGTACAAGGGTGTCTAGATAGCTTACTCATCCAGACAGGGTCCAGGTTTTCTTCTATTTATTTGTTTTAAAAATCAATGAGAAATAATGGTTTTATAGGGTTTATTTTAGGGTCAAATAGGACCTATTAAAACTGGTTTCATTATGTAAATACTTCCAAAAATGTACTTATGGCATAAAACTTATTTCCTATGTTGTCTTTGTGAATAGTCCATATTGGTGTTTTGGAGTAGGACCTAGGTTAGAAAGTAAGTGAATTCATATTTTTAGGTTATCAAGTCAATTATTGAGTCAATTAATACATCATACATACAATCAAAGATTCATAAGCGTCAAGATTAAGCATATTCTCCTTTGAGATGGTTTTGGTGTTTGAGGGTCTCAACAAGGTACAACTTTAGATATGAGCTTCTAGTGTTTGAATGTTTTCGATTGATGTCATCATGATCATACTATAAAAAAGTGATTAAATAAGTCCAATTCAGTCTTGGAAGGTATTTCAAATGAGGACCAAGAACCCATACTCTCTTAAGGTGCCAAAGAACACTTTGAGGTTTAGTAGTGTACCTTTGTCTCTAGATCTTGGTGAGCAAGTTTGCCCTGTAGGTATGATCATGATACTGGTAATGAGATTGTGTGAGCATTGATAAAAATAACTTTACATCTCTACATCATCCTAGCATCAAGTGAGCACTAGATGGAGGGATCAAGTGAACACCTTCAGGAGTCCTTGGTAGGTGTTAAGGTCAAATGACCACCTACATCAAAAAAGGGTATTATCAGAGGTCTAAAAGTGAAATGGTTTATTTCATGAGACAATTCAAGGTTTTTTGGAAAAATACATATGGAATATTAATCAACTAAGGTGAATAGTCTCTAGGGTGATCAACCTCATGAAAGTGGTTGGTAGGTCAAATAATGGAAAATGATATAGACAAATGTACACCTATAATAGTCAAATATAGTAGGTGTCATAATAATTTTTGATGGGGTTTTAGGAGCCCAATCAAGTGTTCAAGAACACCAAGTGATGTCATATCAACCAATCTAAGATAACATTGAAATCCTAGTAGTTTTTAATCATGAAGATTTAGTTTTGATGGAGAAATAAAATTACAAGTTCCTTATTCAAACATGTTAAGGTATTTTTGTGTTGTTTAGGGTAAGGGGTCATCCTTATTATCATTACTATTTAGATGTTTCTTATGCTAGGTTTACATTTCCACAAGCTAATGTTGAACATGGAGGATCAATAGAGTTAATAAAAAGCACAAAATCCCTTTAAGCCAACCTCCTCTGAGCCCTCAGTCTGTACATAAGGGCTGATGATCACCTATAAACACTCATGAGATAGTCAAAATGTGATGGAAGAGTTTCTTGAAGGTAAACAAGTATGTGATAAATACTTGTGAAGTATTTTAGATAAGGTACTAGTTTAATGGAAACCATGAAACTTTTTTTAAGTCATAAACCTTGTATACCATACTTGGACTGTCTCATTCTATAGATTAGGGTCTACAAGCCTCTATAAAGCTGAGCTATGGAATAAAGCTCAAGGTTTTCACTTTAAGTGAGTATGATTGGAGGAAATTATTCAAGGGGTTAAAAATAACTCTAGGTTGAGTCATTATCAACCTATTCCACACTTCCATCAAACCACTATCTCATACTCTCTAAAATCACCACCTACAACCATGGTTTGGCTCAGATAGTGGTATGTATCTAGGTTTGGCCACAAGTGTGATAATGGTCTAAGGGGTAATTATCAAAGAATAAAGTGTTCAAGGGAATATAAATGAGGCTCTTCATTTTTAAATGGCTACTTAACATAATCAAGGACCTTAATGAGCACCTGTAACCAACGCTCTTAAGTTTTTCATCATGAAGTTATGTTAGGTGGGAAAGAGATGATTACCATCTATATCAAGTTTGTGGATAAAAAAGGATTCTTAAAGAAGGTAAGAGGTGGTTACTGATGAATAAATACATCATCAAATCTAAAGGATAATATTTTGAGGCCTAAAAATAAGCTTAAACTCTGAAACAAAGTCAAAATGATGACCTACAACCATCTTTTTAGCTTGGACAGTGGTAAGAGGTTGAGTTGGATTCAAAGTTTTTGATGCAAGAGAATAGAGTCATTAAAATGTTATGGTCAAGGTCAATATATAAAGACAATATAAAAAACCAATATAAGAATTAGTTTTACATCTTTAAGAGACCTGTGCTTAAGGTATGGAAGATAAGCTTGTGTGAAGAGTAAAGAAGATGGGTTTGGGATGTTTGTACAAAGTGCCAAGGAGTTAGATTAGGTGCCTAAAGCCTTAATCCAAAATCTAATAACCTAAAATAATATTTACAAACTTGGAAAACATCAGAGACCACCTATAGTTGATAATGTTAAGACTACCTATGTGGTTAATGGAGCAAATAGTGCTTAAAAGGCTAAGAGGTCATTTGATGGCCATTTCAAGTTGTTAATAAACTAAAATGGGTGTGTTATATTCCTAAGGGGATGTTTGAGCTTTGATAAATCCTTTGTTTTAGATGTAAAATACTAAAACTATGATCTAGGGTCAAACTAGGATTGTAAGCCAAGAACCCTAAGCATGAAGAATAAAGGTAGCATAGGAGTTGGAGAGATTTCTTGATGATTAGAAGAATTGTGGCATGTGTGCATGTATTTTAGGGTAGGGAGAATGTTTTGAGGAATATATAGGTGTATTTATGAGGTTTTTGTATCTCTAATTGATATTTGGAGAGAGGAAAATGTACCCTTCTAGCTAAGAGAGGCTAGACCATCATTGGATGTCTTGGAGACCCTCCCATACTAGGAAGTTTATTTATTTATTAGGTGTACTTATGAGGTCAAATTTGGTCAAAGGTTTCCATGGAGATGTTGTCTATAGTCCTAGGAAGGTCCCCTATAAATTTTATGTCCTGAAGATATCCTAGGTTCAAGTTACAAGCATCCAAACCTTCTCTAATGGACTATGATGGGCCAGAGACCATCATTTTTGTCTTCAAGAAATAGTCATTAATTTTGAAAAATGTAACCATTGAGTTTCAAATTTATTGTGCATTCAGAGTGAACCCAAGAGAAAATAATGGACTATAGAAGCCATGGAAGTGGTTAGATCAAGATGGTTTAAAAAAAAAAGTTGGAGTATGGACCATGAAGGATAACTTAAAATTGGAATGGAGTCCATATAAAATGTACATGTGCATTTATTGCATGTCAAAGTCACTAATGGTAGTCTAGAAAGGTTGAAGTGGAACTCAAGGAGGTTTTCAAGAAGAACTGAGAGTGTTGGATTGACCTAAGGGGTATGTTCGAACCAAATTCAAAAACTAACACTTGTACTCAATCTGTAAAAGGGCCTAATGTTCACCTACAACCATCCTTCATTAGCCTAAAGAGTGACATGAAGTGGAATAGGGTCTTGATACAAGGATGAGCAAAGTTAATGATAGGTATAAGAAGGGATGAAAATCAAGGTTTAAATAACAAGTATGAAGATCATGTGTTCACCTAGGTTCCAACCTCTACACACTCTAACATGGTGATCCTAATTCATATATACAGTCAAAGGACACTATAGTCATGCTAAGGTGCAACCAAGATACCTTTTCAAGAGGGTTATGTTGATTGAGCATAGGATAAGATACCAAATATGTTTTAGGGGTTTAAAACTCCTTAAAATCTATGATCAAGGTGTATATAGAATGGCCTTATGGAAAACCAATATAAGAATTAGTTTTCCATCTATAGGGCTATCTAAAGGTATACCCCATATCATTTGGGAATGGACTATCTAGTAGGCATAATAGTGGAATAGACTATATAAAATTCATGTTTTATGAGTGGATTCAAATTTATGGGTGTTATACATAATAAAGGGGTCTATTTGGACCTAAAAAGGGGTATATACCATATTAAATCCCTCTTAGCAAGCTGAAATCCTATCCAAGGCACCTATAGGTCTGTCTCTTGGGCAGACTTAGTCTCAAACCTAATGGAAGGTGGAAAGAATGTTTAAGAACCCATTAGCCTAATTGAAGCTTTAGTCAATATTCAAGTTTGAGGCCAATTTAAGTATGGGATAATAGGGTCTTGAGCCAAATGAAATGAATAATCATATATAACCTCCTCAACACTAGCTTATCTCTAATGCAAAGAGGATTCATATAGAGTGGTCTAATGAAGGGGTCATATGTCACATGGAAGTTTCATAGGGCATTAAAGGTGTGAAATGGAACAATCAAGATTTTAATGAGATTAAGATGAGGTTCATTTTAAAAATATACATAGTTATACACCCTATAAACCTCTACTTACAGCCTTTTCAACGTAAACAGGCCTATTTTCAAAGTTTGTAAAGGATGGTATCATAACACAACAATATGTTAGAGTATCATGCCAAATAGAGATTCTAAAGAGCAAATGGATTTGAAGGAAGTCAATAACATGAAGAGGGGGGATCCAAACACTGATCCCAGTCATACACCTCATAAAATAGACACCTACAACCATGAAAAGGTAGGGCTATCTCATCAAGTTACAAAGGTATGATAAAAAATGGGAAAAATGAAGATGTTCATATCTTGAATGTCATTAATAGGAATAACCAAGTGTGAAATGGATCAAAGGATCATAAAGAGGGTTTCCAAGTAAGTTTGTAGTCAAGGTGATCATTTATTCTCATAAACCCAAGTGCAACTCAAGACCTTTCTATTCGGTTAGTATTGTGAGGTATCCTATACAAGTCAAGTGACAAGTGGACTTATTCAATCCTTAATCAAGACCACTAAATAAATTCCATCTCATGAAATTAATACATAAGTACGTTGTACAGAATTAGGACTATGTAAGGTCTAAGAATGTTGCTTGAGGAGAAAATGTACTAAGAATGAGACAATAATAAGGTTTTAAGGGAAATTAAGGGTATTTAAAGAAATAAATGATGGTGGAATAGATACTAAAAACCTCTACACCTCACAAACGTCATCTACAACACTGTTGGCATATAGTCATAGTGGAGTTTTCTTGAGGGGATGAGGTGTGAGATAGGTTGCATAGGTCTGAAAGGCAACCAATGAAGGATGAGACCATTTAAAGGAGGTGTTTCATGAAATTTAAAAATCATATTAAATCATTTTCAAACTCAAAGATAATATGAAACATGAAAACACACCCATAGTCAGACACAGTCAATGCCTCGTGGACCATTTTTAGAGGTTTTGAGGGTTTGAAACACCTACACATAGATTCAAGACCTCTATTTTAGTAAAAAGGGTCCTTGTGACCTATTATATACCCATATGATTTATATTTGGCATGAAAAACAAGGGACATATCCACTATTTTGTCTCAGACTTGAGGCACTCTCCATGAAAATTTAGGCAACCGATAATTAAGTTTTTGAAAAAATCACCTACAAGCCTTAATATGCATGATCAAAGCATGAAAATTGGTGTAAATATTAATAATTAGTTGATATAAATATCAATAATATTTGTGGGGCCAATATAATAGGGAAAATAGTAAATATTTTGTCATAGTCAACTCCCTGTTTGTTGACAGTCAAAAGGCAAGCAGGCAACTTAAGACAATTTTGAGAAAAAAGTATCTACAAACCTTAATATGCAAGATCCAAGTATGAAACTTGGTGGAGATTTTGTTTATGAGTCATTATAACTTTTTAGAATATTTTTTTGGTATAAATAAGAATGTAAGTATCCACTATTTTGTGATATGCACCCACATGTCTATAGGAAGCCACCATTGGATCTAGGATACATTTTGAAGTCTACAGGTTTGGTGGAGGGTTTTGGACCTCATGAGAGTGTTTAATAAGATTAATAAAATGATAATAAGTATATATAAACCTATTTTTTTGTTATTACACTCCAATTTCAATGAAACCTTACCCTTGAGGGCCAAAATAAGTAGGCAAAAAACCATTCCCATAGGAAGTCGTGAGAGACCATGAAGATAAGGTGAAGATTGAGATTAAAAATAAGGTAAAAATGGATTTAAATGAATGTGAAACCATGGAATTAACCCTCATGTAATCCTACAGGGAATTCAAGTCTTGAAACTCATTTTTAAGCCTAGAAGCTAGTCTTAAGGCCTACACCACATGAAGGCACATTCAGACCCTATCAATACAATATGACTCAATGGAGGGGTGTAATCAAATGGTAAAGGTACCATAAAGGTTTTTTAAATAAAATAATAATAGGATAAAATTTAAATTTTTTCCTCAAGGAGACACTCAAACTTTTGAAGTCTAAGGCACTCAGTTTGAGCCCCTCTTCAGATTCTCATATATTTCACCACGTAAAGAGTTGGGCCAAATGATATTAGTATGTTTTTATTATCCATATTTAATTTAAATTTATTAATTATTTATTTTGGTTAATTTTCTAAGTTTTATGAACAATTATTAAGATGATAAGTAGGTCCAAAATGCATGTAAAACCCCACAGACAAACTTTTTACATTCATAACTTTACATACCTTCCTCATGGGAGTCCAAGATTTTCAAGGACTTTAAATGGGTATATATTATAAATATTAATGTAAATAATTTATGGAATTTAGGTCTAAATTTTATGAATGATCGTTATGAAGGTAAGCCTATCTAAGCTGCCAAAAGGGCCTTTTTGACCAGTTTTGGGTTTTTAAACTCATAAGCCTATGAAATGACCTAGGATCACTTGTAAAATAGATTTTAAATGCATGGGAATATATAAATATCATGCATAACATATTTTTCAAAAGAGATTGGCACGTGTGGTTGTTGAGGAGGCATAAAATGGTAAAAAATGCCCATTTTATAGGTATTCAAAGAGAAAAATGGTATAAATGCATGGAAGTGGCCTAATGGGACCTAAATCACAATTATATGAAAATTAGAGCCCTTAATAATGATTTTTAGGGTGTCTTTCTAAGCTAAAGGGTTAAAAACCAAAGTTTTTTGATAATTTATGAATGGTTACAGGTTTAATGTTGATTTATACCATAATTGTAGGTCTTGAAGGTAGTATAAATATTAATTTTATTCCTCATAAGAATGATATAGGTGTTTGGAATCTTTGTACAGGTTCATAAGTGGCCCTCACAGTGACAAATAGCCTTGGGAGTAGGTTTTTACACAACTGGTTAAAACTGGCTCAAGCTTGGAGCCCTCCATCAATGGAGTCTAAGAGAGTTTTATTTTTAATGGAGTATTTTTTAAGTTTGGGGTGCATTTTGTAGTTGAGAAAAAAAGATAAAATGAAAAATAAAACATTCAAATTTAACCTCCAAGGTTATTTTCAAGCATAAAGTGCTAAGATCACTAACCATTTTATTAAGTACTTTTAGAAGCCAAGTGGAATGGGGTGTAGAAGTGCAAGTGGGAGAGTTTGGAGGTTGGAAGAGCAAGTTGAAGAATTTAATGATACTTATATAAGTTTTAAAGCTTTCCTTAATTTAATGGAGTGTGACATCATCATCCTCAAATATTTTTTGTCTTCTAGTACCTTTTTAGGCCAATGAGAAGGCTTGAAGATCCTTTTGACCTTTGGAGGTTAATTTGTTGAGAGAAGATTAGTGATTAATTAATTCAAATGTGGTTGAAATTCCATGGAAGGTGAATGAGCTTCATTTTTTGAATTCTAATAACTTTCTTCTCCTCTCTCTTCCCTTTTCTCCTATATCTCCCTTTTCTTTCCCATTTGTAAGATATACTCTCATTTGACAAGGCAAAACCCTGAATTTTTTTTGTAAAACAACCTTTGAAGTAATAAGACATCATTTTTTGCCTATCTATTGCTATAGTCAGTTTGTGTATGATTGCTTTATATAAGGGTGTCTTTCCTTGGTAATTGTCTATCTTTTTTGCCTTTTTTTATGTTTCCCACCATTTTTATAGGTTTGAAAATTGTGATTTTTGGTCATTAGTGAAGGTATTGTGTGAGTTTCATACTCCTTCATACTTCATCTCTTACCTAGAAAGCCTAGGTTTGTAAATATTGATGTAAAATGACCAATTGGGGAGATTTTTTGAGTGAGGGTTGTCTTTGAACTACTTTAGTGTTAATTTCATACAAATTGGAGTGTCTTTAAGTTTGGTGCATCACCTTTTTTATGTTTTTAGTCATCCATTGAAAATTTTCTATCCCTTTTCCAAGTAGAATCAATAGTTTAGGTGATCTACCAAGAAGAACCAACCTTATTAGGAGGTTCAACCCAATCACAGGATACCCATAGCCTAGGGTTGATCCCATTTTGTATCTAAGAGTGAGAGAGCCTAAAGAACTCTCTCACAAGGGTAAAATTCTATGCTATAATAATTTTTGGAATGCCTAATGGGACAATATTCAAAGAATATTGATTGATATTGATGTTAGTCTTGATCCATTTGTAGTAGCTGTTGCATCCACACTCTCAACATCTACTAACTTAAAATAATACTCAACATTTTGATGGCAAAACAATACCTATATTTCATGCCAAAGGCGACTATAAGATCAAATTATAGAGATATTCCTTTTGAATTTTTTGAATTAATTTTTAACTTAGTAAAAATATTGAGGTTTACTAACACTCATCCTTACAAAGGAAACTTTCCTCTTAAACCAATTTCTAAGTTTACCTCTGCAAGAAGATCTTTGTTGGGCCCTTTCACTACCATGGCTGCCCTTATAGCTTTGAATTTTTTGGATTTCAATGGTTAGAGTCACTTAGAATTCAATCAATATGACCCTATCCTAGTGTAAGCCCTTAATATTATGCCTTACTTCATAGAAGATAGTTCTATAACCCCTTATTAATATATCAAAGACATAGCTAACTTTTGAAATATCCATGACATCAATGAAGAGAATGTGGCTATTAGGTTATTGGCCATATATTTCAAGGGAAAGGCCTTAGATTGGTATAGTAACATTTATCCTAACTCCATCACAACATGGGCATAGTTAGGTGATGTTTTGTGTAATAGATTTGAAGATAAGAGTGACCACTTGTCACTTGCTGACCAATTGACTACAATTAAGAGGGCTCCTCAAGAGGTTATGAAAGATTTCAATAATAGGTTTAAAAATACATGGGATAGGATTCAAATATTTTCCAAGCCTAATCCAAACTATGTTTTCCTATACTATCTAAAATCTCTCAATAGTGACATTACAATGATGATATAGTATATGGGGGAAACACACTACCAGATGTTTATGAAGTGGCAATCAGATCAAAGAATAGCTTGGTATAAGTTGGCAAGCTCACACATAGGACATATATGCCATTTTTTATAAATAGTAAAAAACCTCCTATTTTAATTCCTCCTCTTACAACCATTATTAATTTGTCAATACTTGCTACCATACCTACACCAAAGTAGGATAAAGATTCAACTAGTTAGTCTAGTGACTCCCAAGAGCACAAGAACTTCCAAGAACCCAAGAATATGTTTCAAACCTTGGGAAATGAATTGGTGAATGTTAAGAGGTATAAATATAAATATAATAGGCCTTATTAACCTCCATAGCATCATCAATAGTCTTACCAAGCCAATAGGCCACCCTTCTAGGTAAATTTCTAAGGATAAGGACAACCCAACTATGTTAGGAAAAATAATTACAATCCTAATGCTACAATTGATTCCAATACCTTAGTACCTATTAAAAAAAAATTTAACAATAATTTAAGGGTTATATACCTTTTAATCAATCATTCAATCAAACCATAATCCCAAACATAGAGTTCAATCCAAATTTCAATGATCAGTGGCAACAAGGTGCTAGTTATGGGTTCAATCAAGCTCTGAAGGCTCATAATTTAGAAGTTCCTATGATGATTAAACTAGAAGATACTCAACAAGGCCAAGGGACTAATGAAGGACCAAACTAATTTGGTAATATAATGGTTAACTATGAATAAGAAGAGTGCTATGCTTTCAATCAGTAGGCTAGCTTACCAAGCAAACATTCCAGTGATATCCAACATAAGGTTCAAGAGAAAGAACATGAAGAACAACCAAGAAGTAGTTAAATATCCTCATACTCTTAATCCATTACTATCAAATCCAAATTATCCTAATATTACCTCAAAAGTTTTAATAACTCAAAAAAATTAGAACCAAGGAAACTCTTTTGTACCCCAAAACCCATAGGTTCAAAACATGGTTATGGCTCCCAAAGCACAAGCAAAGGTTGGTGGTTTGCACATAAACATTATTGAGAAGATGAATAAGTCCAATATGAGTTTTACAATGTGGATGTAATCTCTATGCCTAGTCAAGAGGATATCCTTTAATAGGGTTTGTCAAAGATCAATGTTTTTGAGAAGCCACCAAACAAGGGGAATGTAGTTCTCACTAATGCAACCAAAGTAAATGAAGGAAAATAAAATAAGGTGGTCAAAACTCCTCCCTTATACCTTTATATAATCATTGGAAACTCCTTAGTACATAAATGCATGGTAGATAGTAGAGTAAGTACTTAAGTGATGCTAAAGTCAATAGTAGATCAGCTTGGTTTGAAGTATGAACCCTGATCTAAGGGAGTTTTATAGCTTGATGGATCTTCTAACAAACTAGATGGTATTATCAAAGGTCTAAAATTGACCCTCCATGCTTATCCTAGTGTTTTAGTGGCTCAAGATGTGGAGGTTCTATAAGTGCCTCCTCACTTTGCTTTTTAATTATCTAGAGACTTCACATCTAAAATTGGGGGTTACCTAGCAACATATTGGTCCAATATGTATTTTAGGATAAGGTATGAGATAAAATTATATATCAAAGCTAAAACTATTACCCAATTTCACATTGATCCTTATGGTCCAAGTACCCCAAATATCAATTATACCATTATAAATGAAGATGACCACCTTGTTGGTTAAGAACTAAACACTCATCCTGAGGGGATACCTGGTAAAATTAGCTACTTGATCCTTTGAGAGGTGTTGAAGAAAAAAATATGGGTGTTTATTACCTGCATAAAGAGAATGAATTCATACCATCCCTCATTAGGCCACATGAGGATACTAGTGGATTATGAAAGATGTTCTTTTATGGCTCAAGGAGCAAGCATGGATTAAGTGCAGGTGTAATGCTAATATCTCCCTCTAATGATATATATTTTTCATCAAATAGGTTCCAATGTAGTTGTTCTTTCAATCCAACTAAGTATGAGGCTTTATTCATGGTCTTCAATGGGTTGGTAAGAGGGGAATAAAGTAGTTATAAGTGTATGTTGATAGTGAGCTGATAATACATTAGGTAAGAGGTCAAAACATATCCAAGAACCACTTAATGAAGTCCTAAAAGCACAAAGTGTGGGACATACTTGAAGACTTTAAAGCCTTCAATATCCAAGCAGTGCCAAGAGAAAAAATTTAGCATGATAATAGGTTTGTATATTTAGGGGTTCAGTTTGAAATCACAAATGATTTGAAAAGGTCTAAAATATAACCATATGTCAAAGTGATAGTGAGATCATTAGTTCTAGATAATGAGGCTCATTAGCAAGTCTTTGATAGTGATAATAAGATAGCTTGTTTCCTATAAAAGGAGGTAGAGTTTTCCTTAATGAACCAAGGTAGAATTTAGCAATAGTATGAGGACCAAATTATTTAGCTAAAGTCAAATAAACTTCCTAAAGGGTTGGTCACCCTTGAGGGTCTTTTTCATGAAGGATATCACATGTGGAAGGACAAGGCAATTATGTCTACAGATGAAGAAAACCATGAGAGAGTCCTCATCTTCGAGGACAAGCTTCTCAAGCTTGGAAAGTTGAGTGATGAGGTAGAAAAGCATGCATTTAGTGATATTTTTATGGAATACTTAGATATATTTGCTTGGGAATATAATGATCTAAGAGGTTTTGACCCTAAGCTAGATCAACATACCATAGAGTTAGAGGCCAATGCCAAGCATGTTATGCAAAAGAAAAGGCATATTAATTGAAAGATTGAAGATTTGATGAGAAAAGATTTAACCAAGTTGACTGAGTCTAATATTATTTTTTCTGTAAAACGAACCTCATGGGTAGCTAACCTGGTGCATGTGTGAAAGAAGAATAGTGAGATCCAATTATGTGTAGACTTTAGAGACTTAAGAAAAGTATCTTTGAAATATAATTAACCCTTACCATCCATGGAGAAAATCTTTCAAATGGTTTCTAGTTTAGAATGTTTCTCTCTTTTGGATGGGTACTCAAGGTATAACCAAGTACTAGTTAGAGAAGAAGACCAATACAAGACTACCTTCACCACAAAGTGGGGCACATATTCTTATAATAATATGTATTTTGGATTCTTAAATGTTGGATATAGTTTTAAAATATCCATGGACATTGATTTCCAAGGTTTGATAAATTAGATGGTGCTTTTCCATATGGATGATATAATAATTTTCTCCAAGAAGCCTAGTGATCACTTGGACCACTTGAGGTTGATCTTTAAAGGGTGTAAAGAGTATGGTATCTCTTTTAATCTCAATAAGTGTGTATTTGATATCCATGAGGATAAAATCTTGGGGCATATTGCCTCAAATTAGGGACTAGTTATTGATCCTAATAGAATAAGTGCAATCTTGGCCTTATCCTTGCCCAAGCATAAGAAGGGACTTTAGAGTTTCCTTGGAAAGATAAACTTCATGAGAAGGTTTATACCTAGTTTTTCAAGATTGGTTAAACCTATCACTACTATGTTTAAGAATAATTAGGTGTTTACTTAGACAAGAGAAGGTAAATCAAGATTTGAGGCTATCAAACAAGCCATTGCTCAAACACCAATTATATGCCTTTGCCAACATTGACAACATATCAGCTATATTGATGCAAAATAATGGTGAATGGCTTGAAAAAACAATGTAATTTTTTAGCTAAGGGCTTGAAGGGTATGAATAAAGGTACACTTTCATAAAAAATCAAGTCTTTGAAGCTATGAGAAGTCTAAATTTTTTTAGACCTATGCTATCTAATAACAAAATATATCTTATGGTGTGTCATCCTGGAGTGAGAGACTTCCTCCTCAACAAGGACCTAAATGAGAAGAGGGATGGTTGGATTACAAGAGTCATGGAATATGACATATAAATCAAAGTCACTAAGTTAGTAAGAGGTAAAGGCTTATGTGAACACATGGTTTCTAACCTTCATGAAGAGAAAGATGCCATTTTGGTAAGACAAGATAACTTATAGACAACTGCACCTCCACCTCACACTAGCTAGGTCCATGATATGGAAAAGTTCTTGCTAAAAAGTGAGTGTCCTCAAGGTATAGATAAAATAAATAGAACATACTTTAGACTTCAGTCCATACCTTATGCTTTGATTGATGGTGTTTTCTTCAAAAAAGACCTTAATAAAGTGTGATTCAGATGTATAGATGATGATCAAGTGAATAAACTCTTAGAGATATTCCATGATGGACCTATAGGAGGTCATTTTTTCCCAAGAAATATAGATAAAAAATTGATGAGGGCTAGTTATTATTGGCCTAGCCTCTTCAAGGATGTATATGCATGGGTAAGAAAGTGCCAAAAGTGTGCTCTCTTTGTAGACAAGCAAAGGTTGGTAGCCCTTGCTCTTATTCCCATTCAGGTAGAGAAACCCTTCATGTAGTGGGGCCTAGATTTTATAGGAATGATCAATCAACCTTCTAATGGAGGACACAAGTGGGTACTCAATACAACTGATTACATCACCATGCGGGTGGAGGCAATTGCCCTAAAGGAAGCTAATATAATAATAATATTGAACTTCTATGAAAGTATAGTGATAGGGTTTGGTGTACCAACAAACATAATTTTAGATAATGCCTTAGAATTTGTTAGCACTTCATCTAGGAATTTACCTTAGCACATCCTCCCATTATTACCCTTGAAGGTAATGGAATTGTAGAGTTAAAGAATAATAACTTGATTAGAATAATCAAGAGGACTATGGAAGAGAATCAGAGAGTGTGGCATTCAAAATTAAAGACAACCTTATGGGATGATAGAGTGAATCCCAAGGTTAACATTGGAAACTCACCATTTGTCCTAGTATATGGGAGAGAAGCAATGTTGCCCATATCTCTTGAGTTACCTACTTTGGAGCTAGCTCATCAGCTTGAGTTGATGGAGAGTAAACCTATGAGTGTGAGGATGGCAGAGCTCATGAAGCTTGAAGAAACGAGGGATCTTGAAATGAAGATAATGGAATAAAATCAAGATCATGTCAATAAAGCCTTTGACAAGAGATCCATATCAAGATACATCAAGGAGGGTGATCTAGTTCTCAAGTGGAATTTAAATAAGGCCAAGCTAGGCAACCATACTAATTTTGATAGCTTATGGAGTGACCCTTACTTGATCTAAGGATGCAAACAACATAATGCTTTTCAACTTGCCTAGCTGGATGGAGAGGTATTACCCATCCCAGTCAATGGGATTCATCTAAATCCTTGTTACTAAAAGGAAGTTTCAGCCTTATACATATTATAGTAAGTTTTGTTATTTTCTCCCAAGTGTCTTGTGCACATTTCCCTTTTGTTTTGTGTTTACCTTACCAAAATGATTTCAGCACATTATTTTTTTATTTTGGGTTGTCCTTGATATTTTGAGTGTCCCAATTAGAATTTTTAACCTTGTGATTAGTTTAAAACCAATTTTAGAAAGACTTTGTGACCATATAAGCCCAATGGATAGACTAAGGCAACTAGTCTTTTGCATAGGCAAGCATGCAATCCCAGGAGGTCACCAAAAATGTTGGACAAAATTGGCCTACATACAAATTTTTTTCCTAGATGAATCAAACCACTCTCCTATACAATTTATTAACCTTTTACCCCCATGAGTAGTTTCTTTCTAGTCCTGACTTAATGATGTAGTGCAATATCCTAGAAGGTCCTGGTGTGGTGTGAGGAGCTATGTAGAGTCTTGATGTAGTGGATGATCCAAGGGTGGAAAGAGAAAACAAACATGAGGAACCTACCTCATGTACCTTTCAATCTTTTGAAACACTTTAAGCAAGTTTTAAGGTGAATTTAGAGATTTTAAGGAAAAGGCCTAGAAATGGGTTTTGAATTGCAAGTGAAGGATATAGCTGGTTTTTAGGGTGTTTAAGTATTTAGGGGCATGAAGGAATTTTTCAAAAAGTCTTATAGATTATAATGAGTCAAAAATGATGTCTAAATAAGCTAATATGCCTAAAAGACCCCCCAAAATGCATTAGATGACTTGAGGACCCTTTAAATAGAAAGTCTTAAGTGAAAAAGTGACTTTTAGAGAATTAAAATTGGTTTTGAATTATTTAAAAATCATTATGGATTTTTTTTACCTATTTATAAAATTTTAATGCCATTTCAAGTCATTTGGAATGGAGGAGAGGAGTTTGGGAGCAAAAAGATGCAATTTTGAGCCTTTTAGAGCTTTAGTAGAACATGATTTTAGAGGTTTTTTTTAATACAAGGTATAAAGTATAATATATATTAATCCATGGTGTCCCTAATATCATATAATATTCTTATAAAATCATATTATAGCATAATAACCAATAGAGGTAAGGAAAACCTATTAGTTACAAACTAGTCATGAAATAGGTTTTATACTATTATTGGAGCTCCAAACATTTCATAAGGTTTATAGAAGGAAGGAAAGGTAATTTAAATCATTAAAAGGATTTAAAAAGTGTTTTATTTAATATTAAATCTTCTATTTATTCATGCTAAGGAAAAATCTTTTTGGGCAGTTTTGGACAACTCTAGGAGAACCTCAAGTTTTGACTCAGTACGATCAAGAGAGAGAGATTTGGGTTAGAATATTTTGGGAAGTGATAGGGAACCTAGTGTCCTTAAACTTGTTTTAATGTTTGGTTTTTTTCATCTTCCCATATTTATGAATAATTGATAACAATGCAAGGGTGTCTAGATAGCCTAGTCATCAAGATAAGCTCCAAATTTTCTTATATTTATTTGATTCAAAAATCAATGAGAAAAAATGGTTTTATGGGGGTTATTTAAGGTTAAAATAGGACCTATTAATTTTTTTTTCATTAGGTAAATCCTTCTACAAATTTTCGTATGGTATAAAACGTATTTCCTATATTGGCCTTGTGAATAGTCCATATTGGTGTTTTAGAGCAAGACTTGGGTTAGAAAGTAAGTGAAGCCATATTTAGAGATTCTCAAGTCAATTATTGAGTCACTTAATACCTCATACATCCAATAAAATATTCATAAGCCTCCATATTGAGCATATTCTCCTTTGAGACAGTTTTGGTGTTTGAAGGTCTCAACAAGGTGCAGTTGTAGATATGAGCTTCTAGTGTTTGAATGTTATCAACTGATGTCATCATGATAATACTATCTAAAATTACCCAAATAATTCCACTTCATTCTTTTAAGGTAGTTCAAATGTGGACCAATAATCCATACTTTCTCTAGGTGCCAAATAACACTTTGATGTAGTAGTGTACCTTCATCTCCAAATCTTGGTGAGCAAGTCTGACCTATAAGTATGATCATGGGACTGGTAATGAGAATGTGCGAGAATTGATAACACTAAATTTACCTCTATACATCATCCTAGCATCAAGTGAACACTAGATGGAGGGATTAAGTGAACACCTTCATGGAGGCCTTGGTAAGTGTTAAGGTCAAATGACCACCTACAAGAAACAAGGGTATTATAAGAGGTCTGAAAGTGAAATGGTCTGTTTCATGATACAAATCAAGGTTTTTTAGACAAATAAATATGACATATCAATCAACTAAGGTGAATAGGCTCTAAGGTGAGCAAGCTTATGAAAGTGGTTGGTAGGTCAAGTAATGGAAAAAAATATAGACAAATGTACACTTATAATAGCCACATGGAGTAGGTGCATAAGAAGTTTTGATGGGGTTTTAAGAGACCAATAAAGTTTTCAAGAATAATAAGTGATATCACATAAAAAAATCCAAGATAACATTGAAATATTGATAGATTTAAATCATGAAGAGTTAGTTTTGATGGAGAAACAACATTACAAGTTTCCTTATTTAGAGATGTTAAGGTATTTTTATGTTGTTTAAGGCAAGGGGCCATCCTTGTTATCATTACTATTCAGACCTTCCTTATGAAAGGTTTATGTTTCCACAAGCTAATGTTAAACATGGAATATCAATAGAGTTAATAAAAACACAAACTCTCTTTAGGCCAACCTCCTATGAGTCCTCAATCTGTACATAGGGCCTGATGATCACCTACATCAAAACACTCATGAGATTATTAAAATGTGATGAAAGAGTTTCTTGAAGGTCAAAAAGTATGTAATAAATACTTGTGAATCATTATATACAAGGTAAAAGTTTAATGGACACCATGAACCTTCCTTCAAGTCATAAACCTTGTATACCATACTTAGACTATCTCAATCCGTACAGTAGGGTCTACAAGCCTCTTAAGCACTAATTATGGAATAAAGCTTAGGGTTTTCACTTTAAGTGAGTATGATTGGAGGAAATGATTCAAGGGGTTAAAAATAACTCTATGTTGAGTCATTATCAACCTTTTCCACACTTCCATCAAACCACTATCTCATACTCTCTAAAATCACCACCTGCAACCATGGTTTGGCTTAGATAGTGGTATGTAGCTAGTTTTGGCCACAAGTGTGAAGAAGGTATATGGGGTGATTATCAAAGAATCAAGCATTAAAGGTAATATAAATGAGTCTCTTCATGTTCAAATGGATAGTCAACATAATCAAAGACCTCAATGAGCACTTACAACTAGCTCCCTCAAGTTTGTCATCATGAAGTTATGTTAGGTGGGAAAGAGATGATTTTCATCTATTACAAGTTTTTGGATAAAAAATGTTTCTTAAAGGAGGTAAAATGTGGTTATTTATGAATAAATACATCATCAAAGCTGAAGGATACTATTTTGAGGCCTAAGCACAAACTTAAACTCCTAAACATAGTCAAAATGATGACCTTCAACCATCTTTTTGGCTTGGATAGTGGTAGGAGGTTGAGGTGGATTGAAAGTTACTAATGTAAGAGAATATAGTAATTAAAGGGTTATGAACAAGGTTAATATATAAAAACAATGTAGGAATTGGTTTTACATCTTGAAGAGACCTATGCTCAAGGTATGGAAGATAAGATTGTGTAAGGAGTAAAGAATATGGGTTTGGTTTGTTTGTAAAAAGTGATAAGGAGTTGGATCAGGTGTCTACAGACCTAATACACACTCTCAACACCTGGAAAACATTAGAGACCACCTAAAACCGGTAATGTTAAGATTGCCTATGTGGCTAATGGAGTAATTTGTGCTTAAGAGGTTAAGAGGTCATTTGATGGCCATTTCAAAATGTCAAAAAAACTAAAAGGGGTGTGTTCCATGCCTAAGGGGATGTTTTATCTTTGATAAAGCCTTTATTTTAGGTGGAAAAGGCTAAAAATATGAGCTAAGGTCAAACTAGGCTTGCGAGTCATGAACCTTAAACATGAGGAATAGAGGTAGCATAGGACATAGAGAGATTTCCTGATGATTGGAAGACTTGTGGCTTGTGTGCAGGTCTTTGAGGCTAGGGAGAATGTTTTAAGGCATCTATGGGTGTCTTGATTAGGTTTTGGTATCTCTAATTAATATTTGGAGAGAGGAAAATTCACCATTCTAGCTAAGAGAGGCTAGACCATCATTGTACGTCATGGAGACCCTTCCAAACTAGGAAGTTTATGTATTTATTAGGTGTAATTATGAGGTCAACTTTGGTCAAATGTTTCCATGGATATGTTTTATATAGTCCCAAGAAGGGTACCTAAAAATTTTGTCTCTTGAGGAGATCCTAGGTTCAAGTTATAAGCTTCCAAACCTTCTGTAATAGACTGTGATAGGCTAGAAATCATCAAATTTTGTCTTCAAGAAATAGTCATTAGTTTTCAAAAATGTAACCATTGGGTTTCAAATTAACTATGCTTGTAGAGTGAACCTAAGAGAAAATAATGGACTATAGAATCCATGGAAGTGGTTAGAGAAAGATAGTGTAAAAAGAAAAGTTGGAGCATGAACCATGCAGGATAACCTCCAATTGCAATGGAATCCATACTATTTGTACATGTGCATTTATTACACATCAAAGCCACTAATATAAGTATATAAAGGTTGTAGTGGAACTCAAGGAGGTTTTCAATATAAAGTGAGAGTGTTGGAGTGAACTAAGGGGTTAGTTAGCACCAAATTCAAATCGTAACACTTGTATTCAATCCGTACAAGGGCCTAATGCTCACCTACAACCATCCTTCATTGGCTTAGAGAGTGACATGAAGTGGAAGAGGGTCTTGATATGAGGATGAGAAAAGTTAGTGATAGGTCCAAAAAGGGATGAAAATCAAGGTTTCAAGAACAATTATGAAGATCATGTGTTCACCTAGGTTCCAACCTCCACACACTCTAACATGGTGATCCCAATCTGTATATACAATCAAAGGACACTATAGTCATGATAAGGTACAACAAAGCTACCTTTTCAAGAGGGTTATGTGTCTTGAGAGCATAGGATAAAATACCAAATATGTTCTAGGAGTTTTAAAATCCTTGAACTCTGTGATCAAGGTGAATATAAAATGACCTTATGGAAAACCAATATAAGAATTGGTTTTCCATCTATAGGGTGAGCTAAAGGTATACCCCATATCATTTGGGAATGGACTGTCTAAGAGGTATAATAGTGGAATAGAATATAAATAAGGAATGTTTTATGAGTGGATTCAAAGTTAGTGGTGTTATACATAATAAAGGGGTCTATTTGGACCTAAAATGGGGTCTCTACCATCATAAATCCTTCCTTATAATGTTAAACCTAGTCTAAGGCACCTACAATCCTATCTCTTAGGCAGGCTTAGTCTCAAATCTAATGGATGGTGGAAAGAATGATTAGGATCCCATGATCCTAATTGGATCTTCAATCAACATTCAAGATTGAGGCCAACTTAAGTATGGGATAATAGGGTCTTGAGCTAAATGAAATGAACAGTCATTTACAGCCTCCTCAACACTAGCTTATCTCCAATACAAAGAGCATTCATGTAGAGTGGTATATTAAAGGGGTCATATGTCACATGGAAGTTTCATAGGGAACTAAAGGTGTGAAATGGAACAATCAAGATTTTAATGAGATCAAGATGAGGTTCATTTTCAAAAGATACATTATCATATACCCTATAAACCTCTACCTATAACCTTCTTAATATAAATAGGCCTATTGTAAAAGTTTGTAAAGGAGGGTATAATATCACAAAAATATATTAGATTCTCATGATAAATATAGATTATAAAGAACAAATGTATTTTAAGGAGGTTGAGAACATGAAGAGTGGGGTTCCAAACACTGATCTCAGTCATACACATCATAAAATAGAACCCTAGAGCCATGAAAAGGCATGCCTATCTCATCAAGTTACAAAGGTATGATATAAAAGGGGACAAATGAAGAGTTTCATATCTTAAATGTCATTCATAGGAACAACCAAGTGTGAAATGGATCAAGGGATCATTAAGAGGGTTTCCAAGCAAGGCTATTGTCAAGGTGGTCATTTCCCCTCATAAACCCTTATGTTCTCAAAGGGAAACTCAAGACATTTCCATTTAAGGGTAATATTGTGAGGTATCCTATGAAATTCAAGTGATAAGTGGAAATCTTCAAGCCTTCGTTAAGACTACTAAAGCAATGCCAACTCATGAAAGTACTACACAAGTTTGTTGTATAGAATTAGGACTATGTAAGACCTAAGACGATTGCTTGAGGAGAAAATGAACTAATAAAGAGATAAGAAGAAGGTTTTAAGGGATATGAGGGGTATTTAAAGAACAAAATAATGTTGGAATAGATACTAAGCTCCTATACACCTCAAAAACATCATCTACAACACTTTTTACATAAATTCATTGTGGAGTTTTCTTGAGGGGATGAGGTCTGAGATTGGTTGCATAGGTTTGTAACGTAGCCAATGAAGGATGATACCATTTCAAGGAGGTGTTTCACGAAATTTAAAAGGAATATTAAATAATGTTCAAACTCAAATACAAGATGAAACATGAAAACACATCCATAGTCAGACACAATCAATGCCTAGTGGACCTTTTTGAGGTGTTTCGAGGTTTTGGAACACCTACACATTGAGTCAAGATGTCAATTTTTATACAAGGGTCCTTGTGACATATTATAACCCCATATGGTTTATATTTGGCATGAAAAAAATGGACATATCTGATGTTTTGTCTCATACTTGAGGCACTCTCCATGAAAATTTAGGCAACCTACTAAGTAGTTTTGGAAAAAAATCACCTACAAGCCTTAATATGCAAGATCAAATCATGGAAATTAGTGGATATGTTCATATGAGTTTATATAAATATAAAAAATATTTATTATGCCAATATAATATGGAATATACTCACTATTTTTTCACATTCAACTCCCTCTCTATTGATAGTCAAAAGGCAAGCATGTAACTTAAGCTAATTTTGAGAAAAAAGTATCTACAAACCTAATTATGCAAGATCAAAGTATGAAACTTGGTGGAGATGTTTCTTATGAGTCATTATAAAGTCCTATAATATTTTTTGGGTATAAATAAGAGTGTAAGTATCCAATATTTTGTGACATTTACCCACATGTCTATAGGTAGCCACCATTAGAGCTAGGAGACATTTTGAAGTCTACAAGTTTGGTGAAGGGTTTTAAACCTCATGGGAGTGTTTTTTAAGCTTAATAATATGATAATAATTATATATAAACCTATTGGGATGTTATAAAACTCTAGGTTTAATGAAAACCATTCCCTTAAGGGTTAAAACAAGCAGGTAAATAACCATTCCCATAGGTAGCCTTGAGAGACCATGAAGACAAGGTGAAGCTTGAGCATAAAAATGAGGTAAAAAGGGATTGAAATGAATGTGAAACCATGGTATTAACCTTAATGTACTCATATAGGTGCTTCTTGTCTTGAAACTTAGTTTTAAGTCTAGAAGCTAGTCTTAATGCCTAAAAGGTCTACATCACATGAAGGCACATTCAAACTCTATCAATGAAATATGACTTAATGGAGGGGTGTAATGAGATGGTAAAGGTTAAAAAAAGGTTTTTTAAATCAAAGAAGAATAGGAGAAAAGGTCAATTTGGTCCTCAAGGATAAACTTGAAATTTTCAAGTCCAAGGCACCCAGTTTGAGCCTCTCTTTAGATCCTCATATCTTTCACCATGTAAGGAGTTGGGAAAAATGATATTAGTATGTTTTGAATTAAAAAAATTAATTTAAATTAATTAAGTATTGATTTTAGTTGAGGGTATTATTTTTATTAATAATCATTAAGACAATAAGCAGGACTATAATGCATGTAGAACCCCATAGGTAAACTTTTTATGTTCATAACTTTACGTACCTTACACATGGCAGCCAAATATTTTCAAGAAAGTTAAATGGGTATATAGGATAATTATTAATGTAAATAATTTATATAATGGAGGTCTAAATTTTATGATTGATCATTAAGAAGGTAGGCCTATCTGAGCTATCAAAAGAGCCTTTTTGACTAGTTTTGGGTTTTTAAACTCATAGGCACAATAAATGGCCTGGGATCACTTGGAAACCACATAAAATATGTATTATAATATATAAATATCATGTATAACCTATCTTTCATAAAAGGTTGTCACATGTGGGTTCCTAGGAGGCCCAAAATGGTCAAAAATGCTTATTTTTATAGGCCTTCAAAGAGAGAAATGATATAAATGTATGGAAGAGGCCTAATGGGACATTAATCACAATTATATGACACTTTTATCCCTTGAAAATGGGTTATATGGTTCCTTGTTGAGCTAAAGTGTCAAAAACCCAAGTTTTTTGATAATTTGTGAATGATTGCAAGATTAATGGTGATTTATACCATTGTTGTAGGTCTTGAAGGTGATATAAATTTTCATTTTATTCCTAATAATAATGGAATATGTGTATAAAGATTTATATATGTCTAAAAGTGGTCCTTATGGTGACAAATGGCCTTGGGAGTAGGTTCTTTCACATGTGGTTGAAAGTGGCTTGAGCTTGGAGCCTTTCATATATGGATTATAAGAGAGTTGAAGGTGTTATGGAGTATTTTACATGTTGGGGGTGCATTTTTGAGTTGACAATAAAATATATAATAAAAAATAAAACAATAAAACTTAACCTTCAAGGTCAGTTGTAAGCATAAAGTGCCAAGATAACTAACCATCCTGTCAAGTCCTTCTAGAAGCCAAGTGAAATGGGGTGTAAAAGTGAAAGTGAGAGAGTTTAGAGGTTGGAAGAGTAATTTAGAGCATTAAATTAGGCTTCTATATGTTAGGATTAGGAGCACAATTGATTACCTTGTATAAGCAACTAAACACAAAATTCAACCAGAAGTAATAAGTAACTAGAAATCATAAACAACACAGAATTTGAGAGACAATACAATATTGAATTCAACTCATCTAGAAGGAAATACAATGAATAAATTACACTCTTCCCACACCTCTTGGGCATACCAGTAATTCTCTCTCAAGAGTTCTCTCTCATAACCAATTACAACCACAACTCAAACACAGAGTTGTACCCTCCACTAGTCAGTAACAATACTGCCAGTACAACAAGTACTCTAAGTAGATCTCCCTAATCTTGTAACAACCTAAAAATCAACTAATCTTACTTACCATGTAGATCTTCTACCTGATCTTGCACAACTTGCAGATCAACCTGGTCTTACAATTGGAAGGATCTCTTCCTTGTCATTGATTACAATATATCCCCATGGGTCTCTTAAATAGATCCCATGCAAACAATAATTAGACTTCCTAATTACAATAATTAGAAATGAAAATCAAGACTAAAATTAGTCTTTTACATGCAAACTAACTATCCATCTAAAATTAGACTAGTTCTAGAAGTGCATGCAAACACATGCACACACAAGATGCCGGCGTCGGTTCTTGTCTGATCGATGTCAGCCGACCCATAACTGACGTCGGTTACTACAAACACTGAAGATGATCGATGTCAATTGATTAGACTGACATCAGTTACTCTACAACTCAGCAACCTCCTCCATTTGCATTAGTGAAGCTTTTAGCTCCACAACTTAATAATCTCCCACTTGGAGATAAACAACTGCACCTGTACCTATACCTGTACATCATCTAAATTGTTTCCTGGCTTGTATTCCTCTTCAAGTTCAATCTTGAAGACCAACCACCACATATCCTATGGTGCTACTTCTATCATCCAAGTAACCTACCATATCCGAATCTACATACCCATGTAGAGAAGTGCTTGACCCTGCATAGCATGTTAACCTGTTGTTGGTCCCTCTCAGATACCTGAGAATCCACTAAACTGCTTTCCAGTGCTCCTTTCCTGAATTGGCCATAAACTTGCTGATAACTCCCACTGCTTGGGCAATATTAGGTCTAGTACACATGTACTAAACCTCATTATGTGATTTGAGACACTGTTCTATGAACTGTCCATCCATAGGTGTGCTAATCGGTTCTGCATCTTGCATATTGAACCTCTCCACTACCTTATTCACATAATCATCTTGAGACAACATCAAATTGTGATCTTGTGTGTCTCTAGAAATACTCATGCCAAAGAATTTCACTCCTTCCAATCCTTCATGGCATACCTCTGAACTAACTTTACCTTTAGCTTAGCAACTCCCTACATGTGTGACCCTACAACAAGCATATACACCACATACAGTAACAGGATAATGTAGCTAATATTATCCAACCTGGTAAAGTAAACACAATGGTCACATTGACATTGACTAAAGCCATGCTTTGTCATACACTTGTCAAACCTTAAACACCATTTTCTTACAGCCTGCTCAAGACCAAATAACTTGGCCTTCTATCTCACGTGTCCATTCTCTCCTTTATTTAACCTAGGAATCCATTCATCTTTTAGTGCTTTCTTTTTGCTGGAAACTCTACAAAATCTCCCATTTGGTTCTCTTCTAAGGAATCAATTTCCTCATTCATGCCATGCTCCCACTATTTCTTGGATTCTACCTGCTCTGCCTCTTTAAAAATTCTTGGTTCTTGACCATCAGTGAGAAACAAGTAGTGTAAAGAAGGCAAATAATGAATATGAGGCTTACTTACCCTTTCAGTCCTCCACATGGGTGTTTTAGACTCCTTAACAGCTTGTTGTCCCCCCAAAATCCATTTTCTGGTCGACCCTAGTCTACACCTGACCGATGTCAATTCCACCTGATCACCGACACTGATTTCTTGACCGATGTTGGTATCCACCTAATTGCTAATGTCAGTTCCCTGACCGACATAGGTCACCACCTGCCTGACACCATTGACTCTGGTCTGCACATGACCGACTCGGTACCTACCTATTCGACGTCGATTCCACCTAACTGACATTGGTAATTGTGTTTTCTTGTGAGTGATGACTTTTTACCTGTGAGCTTACCTTGGATCATAACATTATCCAAACTACCCTGCTAAGAATTATTTATCCCCTTGAGCTGATCTCTATCCATCATCTTCTCCTTAAAAACCAAGGCTTTCTTGTTCTTGTCAAAAACATCAGATTTCCTCTTTATGTAATAAACCTGATCCATTCTTGTAGCATGTGTTTGAAGAAACCTTACTTTCTTTTGTTGCTTACAAAAATCTCGATCTATGTGCTCTGAATCTAAACTCTTACCTTTTGACTCAAGAACATGCATCCCCTTCTTACTCATGTGACCAAGCCTATAGAGCCACATCTTTGCATCTACATCTAAAGTAGATAAACCAAAAGGAGAATTAGTAATACAAGTAGATAGATAAAGAGTACCTACTTTCTTACCTCTTACTAAAACAAGTGCACCCTTGGAAACTTTCTAGGATTCCGCTGTGAGAGTTACTGTGCATCCCTCATCACCCAACTTTCCAACATAAATCAAATTCTGCTTCAGGCCTGGGACATGCATGACCTCCTTCAACACCCATGTGTTGCTCGTCTGCAATTTCAGCCACACTTTCCCTTTGCTAACCATTTAACGAGGCTTACCATCCCCTAAATAAATCTTTCCAAAGTCTCCATGGACATATTCATGAAAAAATTCTCTATTTGGGATTGCATGGAAAGACGCACCTGAATCTAAAACCCAAAATTCCACTTTATACAAGGAACATACAAGAGCATCCTGTGCAACAATACCTGCAACATCTGCTTCTTCATTTCCTTCATGTTGATCTGCTACCAACCAAAAATCTTTCTTTACCTGCCCTTTCTTTCCATAATTTTGTAATTGATCATTCTTGCCTTTAAATTTCTCCATTCTTAGCTTACTTTCTTTTGCCATTGCTTTACTCCCACTCAATCAGAAACCCCTGAGAGTGACCTGTAATCAACAAACACTAACTTGCTCTGAACCAAGCTCTAATGAACCTACAACCTCGCTCTATGAACCTACAACCTGGCTCTGATACCACTTGTTAGGATTAGGAGCACAATTGATTACCTTGTATAATCAACTAAACACGAAATTTAACTAGAAGTAATAAGTAACTAGAAATAAGAAATAGCATAGAATTTGAGAGATAATACAATCTTGTATTCAACACATCTAGAAGGAAATACAATGAATAAATTACACTCTTCCCACACCTCTTAGGCATACCAGTCATTCTCTCTCAAGAGTTCTCTCTCACAACCAATTACAACTACAACTCAAACACAGAGTTGTACCCTCCACCAGTCAGTAACAATACTATCAGTACAACAAGTACTCAAAGTACTCCAAGTAGATCTCCCTAATCTTGCAACAACTTGCAAATCAACTAATCTTACTTACCATGTAGATCTTCTACTTGATCTTGCACAACCTGCAGATCAACCTGGTCTTACAATTGGAAGGATCTCTTCCTTGTCCTTGATTACAATATAGCCCTATGGGTCTCTTAAATAGATCCCATGTAAACAATAATTAGACTTCCTAATTACAATAATTAGAAATTCAGACTCAAGACTAAAATAAGTCTTTTATATGTAAACTAACTGTCTGTCTAAAATTAGACCAGTTCTGGAAGCGCATGCAAACACATGCACACAGAGGCTACCGATGTCGGTTCCTATTTGACCAATGTCGACTGACCCATAACTAACATCAGTTACTGCAAACACTGAAGATGACTAATGTCAGTTGATTAGACTGACATCAGTTGCTTTGCAACTCAGCAACCTCCTCCATTTGCATTAGTGAAGCTTTTAGCTCTACAACTTAACAATCTCCCACTTGGAGATAAATAGCTGCACCTATACCTGTACCTGTACATTGTCTAACTTTGTTTCCTAGCTTGTATTCCTCTTCAAGTTCAATCTTGAAGACCAACCACCACATATCCTATGGTGCTACTCCTGTCATCCAAGTAACCTGCCATATCTAAATCTACATACCCATGTAGAGAAGTGCTTGACCCTGCATAACATTTTAACCTACTGCTGGTCCCTCTTAGATACCTGAGAATCCACTGAACTACTTTCCAGTGATCCTTTCCTAAATTGGATACAAACTTGCTGACAACTCCCACTGCTTGGGCAATATCAGGTCTAGTACACATATACTTAACCTCATTATGTGATTTGGGACACTGTTCTGTGAACTGTCCATCCATAGGTGTGATAACCAGTTTTGCATCCTACATATTGAACCTCTCCACTACCTTATTCACATAATCATCTTGAGACAACATCAACCTGTGATCTTCCCTATCTCTAGAAATACTCATGCCAAAGAATTTTGCTACTTCCAAATCCTTCATGGCATACCTCTGAACTAACTTTACCTTTAGCTCAGCAACTCCCTGCATGTGTGACCCTCCAACAAACATATACACCACATACAGTAACAAGATATTGTAGCTAATATTATCCAACCTGGTAAAGTAAACACAATGGTCACATTGACATTGACTAAAGCCATGCTTTGTCATACACCTATCAAACCTTAAACACTATTGTCCTATAGCTTGCTCAAGACCATATAACCTGGCCTTCTATCTCACATGTCCATTCTCTCCTTTCTTTAACCTGGGAATCCATTCATCTTTTAGTGCTTTATTTTTGGATGGCAACTCTACCAAATCTCCCATTTGGTTCTCTTCCAAGGAATCAATTTCCTCATTCATGCCATGCTCCCACTATTTCCTTGATTCTACCTGCTTTGCCTCTTTATAACTTCCTGGTTCTTGACAATCAGTGAGAAAAAAGTAGTGTAAAGAAGATGAATAATGAATTTGAGGCTTACTTACCCTTTCAATCCTTGACATGGGAATTTGAGACTCCTTGACAGCTTGCTGTCTGCCCAAAATCCATTTTTTGGTCGACCCTGGTCTGCACCTGACTGATGTCAATTCCACCTGATCACTGATGCCAGTTCCCTAGTTGACATCAGTGTCCACCTAGTCTCTAACATCAGTTCCTTAACTAACATCAGTCACCACCTACCTAACACCACTGACTCTGGTATACACATGATCGACATTGGTACCTACCTATTCGACATCGGTTCCACCTAACTGACGTCGATAACTGTGTTTTGTTGTGAGTGATGAATTTTTACTCGCGAGCTTACCTTGGATCATAACCTTGTCCAAACTACCCTGCTCAAAATTATTTAGCCCCTTGAGCTGATCTCTATCCATCATCTTCTCCTTGAAAACCAAGGCTTTCTTGTTCTTGTCAAAAACATCAAATTTTCTCTTTATGCAATAAACTCGATCATTTCTCGTAGCATATGTTTCAAGAAACCTCATTTTATTCTGTTGCTTATATAAATCTTGATCTATGCTCTCTAAATTTGAACTCTTACCTTTTGACTCAAGAACATGCATCCCCTTCTTACTCATGTGACCAAGCCTGTGGAGCCACATCTTTGCATCTACATCTAAAGTAGATAAACCAGAAGGAGAATCAGTAATACAAGTAAATAGATAAAGAGTACCTACTTTCTTACCTCTTGCTAAAACAAGTGCACCCTTGGAAAATTTTCAAGATTCCACTATGAGAGTTACTGTGCATCCCTCATCACCCAAATTTCCAACATAAATCAAATTTTGCTTCAGGCCTGGGACATGCATGACCTCCTTCAACACCTATGTGTTGCCCTTCTGTAATTTCAGCTGCACTTTCCCTTTGCCAACCATTTGACAAGGCTTACCATCCCCTAAATAAATCTTTCCAAAGTCTCCATGGACATATTCATGAAAAAATTCTCTATTTGGGGTTGCATGGAAAGAGACACCAAAATCTAAAACCCAAGATTCCACTTTATCCAAGAAACATATAAGAGCATCCTGTGCAACAATACCTGCAACATCTGCTTCTTCATTTCCTTCATGCTGATCTGCTACCAACCAACAATATTTCTTTACCTGCCCTTTCTTTCCATAATTTCATAATTGATCATTCTTGCCTTTAAATTTCTCCATTCTTAGCTTACTTTCTTCTGCCATTGCTTTACTCCCACTCAATCAAAAACCCCTGAGAGTGACCTGTAATCAACAAACACTAACCTGGTCTGAACTAGGCTTTGATGAACTTGTAACCTTGCTCTGTGAATCTACGACCTGGCTCTGATACCACTTGTTAGGATTAGGAGCATAATTTATTACCTTGTATAAGCAACTAAACACGAAATTTAAGCAGAAGTAATAAGTAACTAGAAATCAAAAACAACACAAAATTTGAGAGACAATACAATCTTGTATTCAACTCATCCAGAAGGAAATACAATGAAGAAATTACACTCTTCCCACACCTCTTGGGTGTACCAATAATTCTCTCTCAAGAGTTCTCTCTCACAACCAATTACAACCATAACTCAAACATAGAGTTGTACCCTCCACCAGTCAGTAACAAAATTGCCAGTACAACAAGTACTCAAAGTACTCCAAGTAGATCTCCCCAATCTTGCAACAACTTGAAAATCAACTGATCTTACTTACCATGTAGATCTTCTACCTGATCTTGCATAACCTGCAGATCAACTTGGTTTTACAATTGGAAGGATCTCTTCCTTGTCCTTGATTACTATATAGCCCCATGGGTCTCTTAAATAGATCCCATGCAAATAATAATTAGACTTCCTAATTACAATAATTAGAAATGTAGAATCAAGACTAAAATTAGTCTTTTACATGAAAACTGACTGTCTGTCTAAAATTTGACTAGTTTTAGAAGCACATATAAACACATGCACACACAGGCTGCCAACGTCGGTTCCTGTCTGACCGATGTTGATCGACCCATAACTGACATCGGTTACTACAAACACTGAAGATGATAGACATCATTTGATCAGACTGACATCAGTTGCTCTGCAACTCAATAACCTCCTCCATTTGCATCAGTGAAGCTTTTAGCTCCATAACTTAACAATCTCCCACTTGGAGATAAATAGCTACACCTGTACCTGTATCTATACATCATCTAACTTTATTTCTTGGCTTGTATTCCTCTTCAATTTTAATCTTGAAGACCAAGAACCACATATTCTATGGTGCTACTCCTATCATCCAAGTAACCTACCATATCCAAATATACATACCCATGTAGAGAAGTGCTTGACCCTGCATAGCATGTTAACCTCCTGTTGTTCCTTCTCAGATACCTAAGAATCCACTGAACTGCTTTCCAATGTTCCTTTCCCGAATTGGCCACAAACTTGCTGACAAATCCCACTGCTTGGGCAATATTAGGTCTAGTACACATGTACTTAACCTCATTTTGTGATTTAGGACACTGTTCTAAGAATTGTCCATCCATAGGTGTGGTAACTGGTTCTGCATCCTGCATATTGAACCTCTCCACTACCTTATTCATATAATCATCCTGAGACAACATCAACTTGTGATCTTCCCTGTCTCTAGAAATACTCATGCCAAAGAATTTCACTGCTTCCAAATCCTTCATGGCATACCTCTGAACTAACTTTACCTTTAGCTCAACAACTCCCTGCATGTGTGACCCTGCAACAAGCATATACACCACATACAATAATAGGATAATGTAGCTAATATTATCCAACTTGGTAAAGTAAACACAATGGTCACATTGACATTGACTAAAGCCATGCTTTGTCATACACCTGTCAAACATTAAATACCTTTGTCTTGCAGCCTACTCAAGACCATATAACCTAGCCTTCTATCTCACATGTCTATTCTCTCCTTTCTTTAACCTGAGAATCCATTCATATTTTAGTGCTTTCTTTCTAGCTGGCAACTCTACCAAATCTCCCATTTGGTTCTCTTCCAAGGAATCAATTTCCTCATTCATTCCATGCTCCCACTATTTCCTAGATTCTACCTGCTTTGCCTCTTTAAAACTTCCTAGTTCTTGACCATCAGTGAGTAACAAGTAGTGTAAAGAAGGTGAATAATGAATTTGAGGCTTAATTACCTTTTTATTCCTCCACATGGGCATTTAAGACTCCTTGATAGCTTGCTGTCAACCCAAAATCCATTTTTTGGTCAACCCTAGTCTGCACCCAACTGATGTCAATTCCACCTGATCACCAATGCCAATTCCTTGATCGACATCGGTGTCCACCTAGTCGCTAATGTTAGTTCCCTAACCAACATCAGTTGCCACTTGCCTAACATCACTGACTCTAGTTTGCACATGACTAGCATCGGTACCTGTCTATTCGATGTTGGTTCTACCTAACCAATGTTGATAACTGTGTTTTCCTGTGAGTGATGAATTTTTACCCGTAAGCTTACCTTAGATTATAACCTTATCCAAAATTCCCTACCAAGAATTATTCAGCCCCTTGAGCTGATCTCTGTCCATCATCTTCTCCTTGAAAACCAAGGCTTTCTTGTTCTTGTCAAAAACATCAGATTTCCTCTTTATGTAATAAATCTGATCCTTTCTTGTAGCATGTGTTTCAAGAAACCTCACTTTCTTCTGTTACTTACAGAAATCTTGATCTATGCTCTCTGAATCTAAACTCTTACCTTTTGACTCAAGAACATGCATCCCCTTCTTACTCATGTGACCAAGCCTTCAGAGCCACATCTTTGCATCTACATCTGAAGTAGATAAACTAGAAGGAGAATCAATAATACAAGTAGATAGATAAAGAGTACCTACTTTCTTACCTCTTGCTAAAACAAGTGCACCCTTGGAAACTTTCCAAGATTCCATTGTGAGAGATACTGTGCATCCCTCATCACCCAACTTTCCAACATAAATCAAATTCTGCTTCAAGCCTGGGACATGCATGACCTCCTTCAACACCCATGTGTTGCTCGTCTGCAATTTCAGCTGCACTTTCCCTTTGCCAACCATTTGACAAGGCTTACCATCCCCTAAATAAATCTTTCCAAAGTCTTCATGGACATATTCATGAAAAAATTCTCTATTTGGGGTTGCATGGAAAGAGGCACTAGAATCTAAAACCCAAGATTCCACTTTATCCAAGGAACATACAAGAGCATCCTGTGCAACTATACCTACAACATCTACTTCTTCATTTCCTTCATGCTGATCTACTACCAACCAAAAATCTTTTTTTACCTACCCTTTCTTTCCATAATTCCATAATTGATCATTCTTGCCTTTGAATTTCTCCATTCTTAGCTTACTTTCTTCTGGCATTGCTTTACTCCCACTCAATCAAAAACCTCTAAGAGTGACCTGTAATCAACAAACACTAACCTGCTCTGAACCAGGCTCTGATGAACTTGCAACCTCACTCTGTGAACCTACAATCTGGCTCTGATACCAATTGTTAGGATTAGGAGCACAATTGATTACCTTGTATAAGCAACTAAACATGAAATTTGACCAGAAGTAATAAATAACTAGAAATCAGAAACAACACATAATTTGAGAGACAATACAATCTTGTATTCAACTCATCTAGAAGGAAATACAATGAAAAAATTACACTCTTTTCACACCTCTTGGGCGTACCAATAATTCTCTCTCAAGAGTTCTCTCTCACAACCAATTATAACCACAACTCAAACACATAGTTGTACCCTCCACCAGTCAGTAACAATACTGCCAGTACAACAAGTACTCAAAGTACTCCAAGTTGATCTCCTTGATCTTGCAATAACCTGTAAATCAACTGATCTTACTTACCATGTAGATCTTCTACCTGATCTTGCACAACCTATAGATCAACTTGGTCTTACAATTGGAAGGATGTCTTCTTTGTCCTTGATTATAATACAACCCCATGGGTATCTTAAATAAATCCCATGTAAACAATAATTAGACTTCCGAATTACAATAATTAGAAACATAGAATCAAGACTAAATTAAGTCTTTTACATGCAAACTGACTGTCTGTCTAAAATTAGACCAATTCTGGAAGTACATGCAAATAGATGCACACATAGGCTATCGACGTTAGTTCTTGTCTGACCGATGTTGGCCGACCCATAACTGACATCGGTTACTGTGAACACTGAAGATGACCGATGTCAGTTGATCAGATTGATGTTAGTTTCTTTGTAACTTAGAAACCTCTTCCATTTGCATCAGTGAAGCTTTTAGCTGCACAACTTAACAATCTCCCATTTGGAGATAAACAACTACACTTGTACCTATACCTGTACATCATCTAACTTTGTTTCTTGGCTTGTATTCCTCTTCAAGTTCAATCTTGAAGACCAATAACCACATATCCTATGGTGCTACTCCTGTCATCCAAGTAACCTGCCATATCTGAATCTACATACCCATGTAGAGAAGTGCTTGACCCTGCATAGCATGTTAACCTACTGCTGGTCCCTCTCAGATACTTGGGAATCCATTGAACTGCTTTCCAATGCTCTTTTCCTGAATTGGCCACAAACTTGCTGACAACTCCCACTACTTGGGCAATATCAGTTCTAGTACACATGTACTTAACCTCATTATGTGATTTAGGACATTGTTCTATGAACTGTCCATCCATAGGCGTGCTAACTAATTCTGCATCCTAGATATTAAACCTCTCCACTACCTTATTCACATAATCATCCTGAGACAACATCAACCTCTGATCTTTCTTGTTTCTAGAAATACTCATGCCAAAGAATTTCACTGCTTTAAAATCCTTCATGGCATACCTCTGAACTAACTTTACCTTTAGCTCAGCAACTCCCTGCATGTGTGACCCTGCAACAAGCATATACACCACATATAGTAAAAGGATAATGTAGCTAATATTATCCAACCTGGTAAAGTAAACACAATGGTCACATTGACATTGACTAAAGCCATGCTTTGTCATACACCTGTCAAACCTTAAACACCATTGTCTTGCAGCCTGCTCAAGACCATATAACCTTGCCTTCTATCTCATGTGTCCATTCTCTCCTTTCTTTAACCTAGGAATCCATTCATCTTTCAATGCTTTATTTTTGGCTGGCAACTCTTCCAAATCTCCCATTTGGTTCTCTTCCAAGGAATCAATTTCCTCATTCATGCCATGTTCCCACTATTTTTTGGATTCTACCTGCTCTGCCTCTTTAAAACTTCTTGGTTTTTAACCATCAGTGAGCAACAAGTAGTGTAAATAAGGGGAATAATTAATTTTAGGCTTACTTACCCTTTTAGTCCTCCACATGGGTGTTTGAGACTCCTTGACAGCTTGTTGTCTGCCCAAAATCTATTTTCTAGTTGACCCTAGTCTACACCCGACCGATGTTGATTCCACCTGATCGTCAATGCCAGTTACCTAAATGACGTCAGTGTCCACTTGGTCACCATCGTTGGTTCCCTAACTGACATCGGTCACCACCTTCTTGACACCACTGACTCTAGTCTGCACATGACCGATGTCGGTACCTACCTATTCAATGCTTGTTCCGCCTTACCGACGTCGGTAATTGTGTTTTCTTGTGAGTGATGACTTTTAACCCACGAGCTTACCTTGGATCATAACCTTGTCCAAACTACCCTACTTAAAATTATTTAGCCCCTTGAGCTAATCTCTGTCTATCATCTTCTCCTTGAAAACCAAGGCTTTCCTGTTCTTGTCAAAAACATCAGATTTCCTCTTTATGCAATAAACTTGATCCTTTCTTGTAGCATGTGTTTGAAGAAACCTCACTTTCTTCTATTTCTTATAGAAATCTTGATCTATGCTCTTCAAATCTAAACTCTTACCTTTTGACTCAAGAACATGCATCCCCTTCTTACTCATGTGACCAAGCCTACAGAGCCACATCTTTGCATCTACATCTAAAGTAGATAAACCAGAAGGAGAATCAGTAATACAAGTAGATAGATAAAGAGTACCTACTTTCTTACCTCTTGCTAAAACAAGTTTACCCTTGGAAACTTTCTAGAATTCTACTGTGAGAGTTACTATGCATCCCTCATCACCCAACTTTCCAACAGAAATCAAATTCTGCTTCAGGCCTGGGACATGCATGACCTCCTTCAACACCCATGTGTTGCTTGTCTGCAATTTCAATTGCACTTTCCCTTTGCCAACTATTTTAAAAGGCTTACGATCCCCTAAATAAATCTTTCCAAAGTCTCCATGGACATATTCATGAAAAAATTCTCTATTTGGGGTTGCATGGAAAGAGGCACCAGAATCTAAAACCCAAGATTCCATTTTATCCAAGGAACATACAAGAGTATCCTAAGCAACAATACCTACAACATCTGCTTCTTCCTTTCCTTCATGCTGATCTCCTACCAACCAACAATCTTTCTTTACCTGCCCTTTCTTTCCATAATTTTGTAATTGATCATTCTTGCCTTTGAATTTCTCTATTCTTAGCTTACTTTCTTCTGCCATTGCTTTACTCCCACTCAATCAAAAACCCCTGAGAGTGACCTGTAATCAATAAACACTAACCTGCTCTGATGAACCTACAACCTCACTCTGTGAACCTACAACCTGGCTCTGATACCACTTGTTAGGATTAGGAGCACAATTTATTACCTTGTATAATCAACTAAACACGGAATTTAACTAGAAGTAATAAGTAACTAGAAATAAGAAATATCATAGAATTTGAGAGATAATACAATCTTGTATTCAACTCATCTAGAAGGAAATACAATGAAGAAATTACACTCATCCCACACCTCTTGGGCATACCAGTAATTCTCTCTCAAGATTTCTCTCTCACAACCAAATACAACTACAACTCAAACACAGAGTTGTACCCTCCACCAGTCAGTAACAATACTGCCAGTACAACAAGTACTCAAAGTACTCCAAGTAGATCTCCCTAATATTACAACAACCTACAAATCAATTGATCTTACTTATCATGTAGATCTTCTACCTGATCTTGCACAACCTGTAGATCAACCTGGTCTTACAATTGGAAGGATCTCTTCCTTGTCCTTGATTACATTATAGCCTCATGGGTCTCTTAAATAGATCCCATGTAAATAATAATTAGACTTCCTAATTACAATAATTAGAAATGCAGACTCAAGATTAAAATTAGTCTTTTACATGCAAACTGACTATCCATCTAAAATTAGACTAGTTCTGGAAGCGCATGGAAACACTTGCACACACAGGCTACCAATGTCGGTTCCTGTCTAATCGATGTCGGCCGACCCATAACCAACGTTGGTTACTACGAACACTAAAGATGACTAACGTTGGTTGATCAGAAAGATGTCAATTGCCTTGCAACTCATCAACCTCTTCCATTTGCATCAGTGAAGCTTTTAGCTCCACAACTTAACACTATAAGTTTTAAATCTTTCCTCAAGTTAGTGGAGTGTGACATCATTATCCTCAAAGTTTTTTGTCTTTTATTGCCTTTTTAGGCTAGTGAGAAGGCTTGAAGATCCTTTTTACCATTGGAGGTTAATTTGTTGAGAAAATATTAGTGATTAATTAATTAAAATGTGGTTGAGAATCCATGAAAGGTGGTTGAGATTCATTTATTGAATTCTGAGAGCTTTCTTCTCCTTTCTCTTCCCTTTTCTCCTATATATCCCATTTCTTCCCCATTGGTAAGATATACTCTCATTTGACAAGGAAAAACCCTATCAAAATTTTGTAAAATAATATTTGAAGTAATGATACATTATTTTTTCCCCATCTCTTGCTTGCATCTAGTGTTATAATTAGTTTGTGTATGATTGTTTTGTGGAAGGTTGTCTTTCCTTGGTAATTACCCATCTTTCTTGCCTTTTTGTAGGTTTTTCACTATCATTAAATATAATTATAGATCTCAAAAGAATATATAATGAAATATTTTACTCCTAAAACATATTTTATTTTGTTGAGGACTTCAAGGATGTTATCCCTATGTATTTTTATGCTGATGTTAGTTGTACATATTTCTCCAAAAACCCTATTTTTCCTAATTTTTGGTGTTTTTAGTTGATATGAGAAGGGAATAACTTAAAAATCATGGGATTAGGTCATTTGTGACTTTTACCAACTAATAAATCTCAAAAACTAGTATGGTAGATTTTGGAAGTGGCCAAACTAGGCTCATTTTTCAAGATAATCCCAAACAAGCTCAAAATAAGCCTAATAAGCAAGGTGTTTTATTTGTTTACATACTTCCATAGGGTATCATGGACCAAAAATTTTCATGGAGGTTTGTGATAGTTTTTAAAAAGTGAATAAATTTTTTTTAGAGAGTTTTACACATGTGGGAGCTCTTAGCATCAAGTTTTCTACTTTATGATCTAGAAAGTATATTTACACTCAGGATTTGATGAAAAAATTTAGTGTGAAGCTATAAGGAGAAAGGGGATATCTAAAAATATTCCCACTTTTCCATATTAATCTCAAAATTATTCTAGGAAATTATATTTATCTATTTTAGAACTATAAGGATTTGAGAAGAAATTCATGATTTTGATGCAAAATTAAGTATTTGTGAGTGTTTTATGTTTTCAAAGGCATTTTTATTGGTTTGATATGCTATTGGGATACCATCCATTTAATAAATTTGTATTATTTAATACAAGCTCCACTTTTCTCTTCTAATCCATGGTGATAATGAGCTTTCCAAGGAGCCTAAAACACTAAATCATGGAATAAGACTTATAATAAACTTTATAAAGTCTAATAGACATTCACCATACCAAAAATGAAGAGAGAAAAAGTCAAGGATAAATTGATATGAGTTTTAAATGTTTTAAAAGGTTCAAAGTCTCCAAAAAGATATTCTCTCCTTCCAACACTTAGGCTTGTTGAAGGAGTCAAACATGCACTTAAAGGCTTCTAACAACCCATGGATCATGGAAGGAACTCATAAATGTCCTATAAGAAGTTTTAAATGAATAATAAATGAGGAATTAAAGTCCTATTTCCAAGGGGAAGGACCATTTCTACAATAAAGACATAGGGCCTAGTATATAAGGTTCTTGAGTAAAGATTTGGGCATTGTTATTGGTCAAACTCCACCAATCAAGGTTGATGGCCTCTTCAAGACTCCTTAAACTCTTCAAAATACCTCAACCCCTATTCCAATTTTGAGAAGGAAGAAAAGAGATTAATCAAAGAATTCTATGTTGGAGTTTTAAAAGGACTTATTAAAGGTCATATTTCCTAGTTTTTGGGGATCTTATCTCTCCTTTTCTCCTTATTCTACTATATATTCAGGCCTTAAGCGTTGATTTGTAATCCCTCTCTTGGGAATGAGTATACTTTGCCTATATTTGTAATTTTTAACCTCTTAAGATAATTTAAAGGACTATTTTCAAACTCAGTTTAGTGTGTTATATTAGTTTTATTCACACATGTGGTAGTTTTTCTCCCTTGGCAGGTCTTAATCTCACCTAGTTGCTAGTATATGATCTAATGCAGGTTACATATAGTGTTTGAATGTTAAGTGGCTGAGTTTGGAGTGGATATTTGATTGGTTAGTGCCTTAATCTAGGCCTTCCATCATTACCCTAATGTTTTGACCACTTAGTGTAACCTTTATGTAAACCAATTTTGAATAGGAGTCCTTGGAATTATAAGATTCAATCACTTGTATTACTTACTAGTGTTTGTTGAAATCTAAATTGAGTGGATGAATGATTGTATTGGTGTATCACCACCCATAAGAGTATTTTTCTTTTCTGCACTTTCTATCCCTTTTAACCCTAATATTAATGTTCTTAGTAAAATAAATCAAATAGATGCACTAGAGGAGCTAACCCCATAATATAGAGGTTTGATCTAGTTATAAGGTCACCCAAAATGTTTAGTCAATTCCCATGTTAGTCCAAGTTTGAAGTAGAATTGAACACTCTCCTTTACAAGGTACAACTTGGAGGGTTGATAGTAATTTTGGCATGCTTAGTGGGATATATTCAAGTATTAGAGCCTTCATAACAACATCTTAGTATTTGCAAGTAGTTTCAAGCACTCATCTTGGTCATCATCTCATAGTAAGAGCATTTCTTGTTCATAGTTCATTGTTATTCATGTGCATTATGATGAGCTATGGCTGCATATGGGGTATAACTTTATCATTCACTTCCTTATCAACAACCCTATGATCCATAATAATTTTATTATGATCCCTATCAACCTTATTCTGACCCCTATTAGACTTATATTCACCCTTTTCAACAATATGAGAGCCCCATTTAGGCCTATGATCCTTTTAAATACCAAGATTATCGACCCCATTATGAACCTCATCCACCTCTTTGGTAGCATACTTATCATTCTAATCAGTCATGGAAACCTTGTGACATTTCTAATCAAATCAACCACATTCAAAGTCAATCCATATAAATATAAAGCTTTAAATAAACCTTATTGGGCTATGAGAAACACATGGTAAGCATTGATACCATATAAAGCTATGAATAGGAAATACCTAAGCATGAGATTGAGAACATGAGAACTTCATTGTAATAAGATAAGAAAGAATGGGTTTTTTCATGAGAGAAGGTCATTTAGGAGTCAATGGTGATATGCTTGATGTAGCTGGTTAAAATTCAAGCATTGAAGAGAAGTTGATAGTATATGAGAGATAACTAGTCCCATCGTACCAACATCATGTTCCCTCCTTCATTCCACATCAGTCCTCCATTGAACTACCCTTCCCCCTAAAGAGTGTCAAATAAATATGTGTCAAAGCCCTAAAATTTCATTACAAGCCTTGACAACATTTATTACTTGGAGGTCTATCCAAGAGAGAGTTCAAAAAGGGTGAGAAGTGTGTCTTGAGAAGACTGAGTTCCATGGTTCACAATAGAATTTGCAAGGCCACTCACCTTATGATAAATGCGAAGAGACCTCTAATCAGTTGGTGATTTATTTTGAGACTCACCTTAATAAATAAGTTGAAATTTAAAACCAACTCCTATATGAGTTAGTGTCAACTAAAAAAGCAATCACATCCCAGTAGGAAGTTCTCTCATTCATGCCCAAGGCTAACATAAATGCAAAAGAAGAAGTTCTTACATCTAAGTTTATAACTTGGAAACAATTTTAGTAGTCAGGGGAGGAAGAGACTAGTCAAGTATAATATAAGACATTAAAGTGGAAGAAAAATTAGAAAATACTTAACTCCCACCCCTCCCTCCTCAAGATTCCAAGACCTTTCCCTCATGGAGGTCTATTCAAGATAATGTAGTAGAAAGAGGAAGTGATGGTTATCAACGTTGGGCAATTCAATGAGCATGATAAAGCATCTACAACACCATTAGATTCAAATAATCTTACTAATATTTTCCAAAGATATATTATTCCATTCATTGAGAAGGAACCTATTCTTTGTGAGATAAATTAAAAAAAAAAACTATAGTGATGGAAGATGAAAGTGAATTGAGTGAGCAAGAAGAGGAAATCACCATTAGGACACCCCTTGCCAAGGATAGGTTTGAATAAATATTTAACAATGCAAAAGATGATGAAATAAAAGAGCTTGATTGGGTTAAATATAAGCTACAAAAAGAAGATAATTCAATTATACAAGAAGAATATGGTTCTCAAGATCTCCTTGATGACATGGTAGCCACTCTCTATCATGACAACCCTAATGAGTTTGAGAGTGAGACATCTATTCAACTTAAAACAACAAGGCAAGGTGATAAACTTATAAAGTCTTGAAAAATCTAAGAAAAGATAGGTGTTCAAGAACATTATAATTTCATTAAATATGAAGGACCAATTTTTGGCCACCAAAATGAGTTTGTTGATGAGACCCCAATGGTTGATGAGAGTTTCAAGTATGATCATAATTACACATAATGCCAAAAAGATGATGACCTTTGGCAGAAATACATGAGAATTTTAAATGAATATCAAGCCCTTAAATCCATCACACTTCCTATATAATATATTTAATGTCAATTCATTGTTGAACTTGTCAAGTGTTGTCCACAAGAAGAGCAGGCCCAAGATGATGAAAATAATGATGAAATGTTTGTTGAAGTAGTACCTCAAATTGATACTCCTAAATAAAAACCAAGTGAAGATATATTATAATTTAACATGACTTATGAAGTTAAATATATCCATCATAAAGTTCTTGAAAAGTCACCATACCATATGGAGCAGAGTGAAAGCATAAACCAAGACATGGTCAATCAGGAGTAACTCATGACTGAGGTAGAGATGAGGCTAATCTTGCAAGATAGATGGATATGGGATGATTATGATTGGGTTATTGAATCACCTAGATAATTTGTGTACTTGAGAGTGGAGAAATAAATTATAGATGTTTCCCCAAGAGGCCATGAACATGTTAATGCCTCTAGATGCAAGTGGGATCTCTCATAGAGTGAGCAATACCTGATTGGACTCAAAAGAAGACATGTCAATGAGACCTCATGTTTCCATAGTGTTCAATTTTTTTTTCCATTTGATCCTAAAGTAAAGAGGTTAATATTAGGTTAGTTGTTTTAGTGTTTTTTATCTTGTTTCAATAAGTGGTCAACATAAGTAGTCTGCTGCCTTGTTATTTTGTTGTCTTGTATTGTTATTTTCCTTAGTTTAGGTGTGTTTCTTAGGTATAGGTGTTGTTTCATTGGTTATTTATATTTGAGTCCTATTAGTTTTTTGCTATCCTATAAGTGTAATAGATGATAATATATTTAGGAGTATAATAATAGTCATGAGCCATATTGAGTCATCACTATCATGAGGAGATTTTGGTTTCCCTAGACCAACAGGTTAGGCAACCCCTGTGAGTCACCAAAAATGTTGGTAAATTGGTCTCACAAGGCCAAATGACAACCCATATAACCAAAAAATTTTATTATTAAGATAATATATAAAATTTTAGGCATGAAAATATTCAATGTATATGTTTTGAAACATTTTCAATAGGCTTCTTATGTGAATCTGGTAGCTTTAGTACTAGAAAGGCCTATTTTGAGGCCATCCATATAATTATCAAGGTGAAATTTATCCTCAAGAATATTAAATACATTATTTTTCAATGAAAAGGTATAAAAAGTGATTTTAAGAGGTTTTTAGGTCTTAAAATGAATAAAACCATTTTATCTCTCATATCGATCTCCTTGGTAGCTCTAGAAGGGAAGTTTTCAAGTACTCAGTATGCAAAGAGGAGAAAGAGTTAAGAGCTAAAGATTTATAAATTTTTAGGGGTAATAGTAATATTAATATTTGTGGATTTTTTTTTCATATTTATGGCTTATTATTTATGAATAATCACTATGAGTGATAATAGGTCACTATGGCCTATACATCTGAGAGGGGTATGTTCTTGCACCTGTTTCTCAAGCTCAAAATTTGATGGAAGGGAATAATTTTGAGGGTATTTTTTATATGTCTTAGATCTAATTTTCATGGTGGTTTAATCATATAATTCATCTCTATGAGTTAATTTTCTTAGAGAGAGAAGGCCTTGGTGTACATACTATTTCTATGGATTCTACTGCAAGGATTTGTTTTATCTTCATGATGGTCATATTCAAAGGATTATAGTGATTAATTTTTCATATAATTTATCTTATTTTCATGGAATATATGTTATTTTACTTGAATATGTGTCTCTTTATCCATGACCTTCAAGTGTACTTACTTTGGAGACCTAGTCTATGTGTGAACAATTTAATGGAGGTTTGAAGATCCAATTTGAATCAATAACTAGTAATATATCATGGTTAATGATTTTGAGATGATATTATACTCTTGTAAGTGAAGAAAGGTTTAAGATAAGAGTCTAATTCACACATTCTAATGAAGATTCATAGTTATTTTATTTAATGGCATGTTGTATGGATTATAGGTACAAGTTGGGATACTTAGAGCCATGGAGAAGGTTGATACATATATTAATTTATATTCATTTGAATTTAATGCATAATTTACCTCATTATAATCATAAAAGTTTCCCAAACTAACTAGACTCTCCATTATCAATTTCATGCATTAGTTGACTATGTATAGGTCCATACGAATAGTCAGTATAGATTGAAGGTGACATGATTCTTGGTTAGAGGCTCTATGATAATTGAGAAGTATTTATAATATATGAAGTGGTTATGGAAATAAAAACTTAAGAGCCTTGAGAAGATGCCTTTATGTATCTCTAAGACAATCAAATAGAGACCTACAAGACCAGGGCTTATAGGTTCACAGTTTGGACCTAACCAATGATCTTTACAACCTAAAGCCAAAGCTTTAGACATGGAATTTCAATTACATTAAATATTTAAACATAACTAAAAACCCTTAAAGATACTTTTAGGTCACTTGAGAATTCAATATGGTCATGAGTGTGAGTTGACTATCTTAAGACATCTACAACCCTATGTATGGACTGTGTATTTGATAGTAAGAAGAAAGTAACTTGAGAATGTTACAAGATGTGCTATAGACCTTGGTATAAAATGGAAATAAATACTTCTTGGTATAAACCTTTTCAAATAATCTAATGACATACATGGTTAAGGGTTTTGTTTCCAAGCCTAAAAATAATCATGATCTCTTTAAGTGAGCACCTACAGGTGGATAAAGACCAATTGGACATAGTAAGCATAAAGAAGGAAAAAATAGTTTTTTTAAAATAAAATTATAATATTAAACTTTTTAAATCAACCATGAGGAAGTTAGTGATATAAGGATGAGGTCCAAAATCATAATATCACACATTCAAGTGTCTAATAGGTAGGCTACAGTCTTTTATAGAGGGTAAATTTAGTCTCTAAACTTGAGTAATAGTTAATAATGATATTTAAATTTGTTTTGAGTCTAATAAAAACTTAAAACAAGCTCAAGTAATCTTAAATATTCATAGAAAGTATAAAGACCCGATTCAAAGCACCTAACACAATCTTGGCCCTAAAAGGGGAACCTATAGGCCTATCTAATGAAGAATACTAATTGTAAGCTTAAAGGAAGGATAGAGGATTGTTTGAAATGATTTTAAAAATCAAATGGAACTTAATAAAAGTTCATGTAATATTGATAAGTTTTGAAATTACATGAAGGATAGAGTAAGAACAAGAGTAAAAGGTCTCTCAATACACCTATAGGTTGTAAGCACTCAATTTGGGTTGGTACTAAGATCAAGGAAGAAAACAAGTGTTTGAAGATGTTCAATAATAAATCTAAAGTCTAAAAATAAATTCATAGGTCTATTAACTATGGATAATGTTACCGAAGTAAGGAGAAAGGGTTTCCAAAACCCCATACACAGTCAAGATACATATACAGGCCTACTCACTTTTTTAGGTAAGTTTTGCTTGAATTGAAGAATAAGGGATATGAAAGGGTTTGAGAGAGTTAATTTTGAATGAAATACAATTTTACCAACACCTAAATGTGACCACTCAATTTTTATAAAAAGGTTAAAGGGTCAAAACTTATTTTTTAGGCCTAAAACCTTGCAGTCCCACTAGAAAGTAGTCCAAATAATGAAGGAAAATTTTGATTTGAGGGATCTAAAGGCATGATTAGGCTATGAAAATTGGTAAAATGTGTGGTAATGAGTTAAAAATAGGTTAATGACAATTTAAAATTTAGACAAATAGTGGAATTATCTATTATTTTGTCTCAGACTAGGCCCACTTTTTGGTAAAGGAAACCATGAGGCCTAAGGGATCTACTTGAGCTAAAAGGGTACAAACAAAGTTTCCATATCTCATGAAGGGAATATTAGGTATTTAAAGGCAATATTAGAGGTTTAAATTCATTATTAGGTAGAAAAAAATGTCATTTTTCACTTCAAGACCCTTGAGGGCTAGTAAGAGAGAGACAAGTTTAAGCCCCAACAACTTGATTAGTGTACCATAAACACATATAGGGGTAAAAAACACTTAAAAATAATGTATAATCATGTGGGGGGTTAATATAAGGGTGTATGAACTATCAAAATAAGTTTTAATGACTTTTGAGAGCCAAAAATCAAACTTGACCTCTCTCTAGCCTCAAAAGTGCTAAGCAAGCCACCCTAAGAGCAACTTCAAATGCTCGTATCATATATCAAAATTTGAATGGAATTATGAGACACTTGGGATAGTTTAAGGGGTATATCAATAATGTTTTAAAAGTGTAAGGAGATTATTTAGATGTCAAATAATTATTTATAATTGTTAAGATCCCAAACAAGTCTTAAACCCTCCTAAAGCCCTAGTTGTGACCAATTTTTAGAGAAAGACCTCAAAATAATTTCTAATGAAATATTTTTATATTTAAAAATATTTTATGTTTTTAGGACTTCAAGGATGTTATCCCCATGCATTTTATGCTGATGTCACTTGTACTGATTTCTCCAAAAACCCTATTTTTCATGATGTTTTGTGTTTTTTAGGGGCTCTAAGAAGGGAAAAACTTCCAAATAATGGTATTAGGTAATTTTGGAATTTTAAAAAATAATAAATATAAAAAAATTCATTTTTTATTCTAAAAATGTCCAAACTAGGCTCATTTTTGAAGGCAATCCCAAACATGCTCAAAATAAGCCTAAGAAGTAAGGTGTTTTCTTGGTTTACACACTTTTATAGGGTATAAAGGCCTAAAAATTGGAATTGAGGTTTTTTAAAGTGTTTTAAAAGTTAATAAAACACTTTTATATAGTTTCACATGTGTGGTATCTCCCAAACATAATTTATTTACTTTCTAGACCTAATAGGGTTAATTAGGCGTAATTTGAGAGAGAAAATGAGCTAGAAAGTACATATACACTTAGATTATGATCAAAAATTTTTGTGTGGATATGGAAAGGGATATATTAAAATACTCCCACTTTTCCATAGTCATCTCCATATTCTTCCAGTCAAGGAGCTTTAACTATTTTAGGGCTACAAGGATTTGAGAAGAAATTCATGGTTTTGATGCAAAATTAAGTATTTGTGTGTGTTTTTTATCTTTAAATGAATTTTTAGAGGTATTATATGATATTGGGATACCATAAATTTAATAAATTTTTATTTTTTAATACAATCTCCACTTTGGTTTTCTATGCCATGGTGAGAATGAGCTTTCCAAGGGGCCTAAAACACTAAATCATGAACTAAGACTTATAATAAACTTTGTAAAGTATAATACACATTAAACATGCCAAAAATGAAGAGATAAAAAGTAAAGGATCATTTGATATGAGTTTTAAAGTTTTTAAAAGGTCCAAAGTCTCCAAAAATATCTTCTCTCTTTCCAACGCCTAAGCTTATTGAAAGAGTCAAACTTGCACTTGAAGGCTTCTAACAGCCCATGGATCATAGAAGGGCCTCATAAATGTCATATAATAATTTTTTAATGAATAATAATAAAGGACTTAAATTATTATTTACAAGGGGAAGGACTGATTCTATAATAAAGACACATGACCTAGTATATAGGGTTCTTGAGCAAGGATTTAGGCATTGTTATTGGTCAAACTCCACCAATCAGGGATGATGACCTCTTCAAGACTCTTTAAAATCTTAAAAAAATGTCTCACCTCAACCCCTACACCAATTTTGAGAAGGAGTAAAATATATTAGTCAAATAATTCTACATTGAAGTTTGAAAAGTTCTTTGTAAAGGTCATATTTCCTAGTTTTGGGGGCTCTTGTCTCTCCTCTCTTTATTCTACTATATATTCAGGCCTTAAGGCCTTGATTTATAATCCCTCTCTTTGGCATGAGGATAATTTTCCTATATTTTTACTTTTTAACATCTTAAGCTAATGTAAAGGATTATTTTCAGACTCTTTGATACAAGTTTAGTGTGTTCTATTAGTTTTATTCACACATGTGGTAGTTTTTCTCCCTTGATAGGTGCTAATCTCACCTAGTTGCTAGTATATGATATAATGGAGGTTACATATAGTGTTTTAATGTTAAGTGGTTGAGCTTGGAGTGGATATTTTATTGGTTAGTGCCTTGATCCAAGACTTCCATCATTACCCTCATGTTTTGACCACTTAGTACAACCTTTGTGTGAAACACTTTTGCATAGGAGTCCTTGGAGTTAGAAGATTCAGTCACTTATATTTATTACTAGTGTTTGTTGAAGTAAAAATTTAGTGGATGAATGATTTTATTGGTGCACCCCCTAGAGTAGTTTTATTTTCTGCACTTTCTATCCCTTTTTACCCTAACAATAATAGGTCTTAGTAAACTGAGCCAAATAGATGCACCAGGGGAGCTATCCCCATAATATAGAGGCATGGTATAGTTATAAGGTCACCCATAACCATTATGACATTCCTAAGTTAGTCTAGGTTTGAATCAAAATTTAAAACTCTCCTTCATAGTGTGAAACTTGGGTTGCTAACACCTAGATTAAGACATTAAACACACATTCAACTAGGACATGGTCATAGTGTGGCTTTGTTCTCCTATAGAATACTTGTCTTAGTGCATAATAAATTATTTAATTAAGTCATGACATAGTTTTTAAGTCCTATGAAGTAGTTTTCAGTCACTGTTAACCTACATAGTCAGCCAAGTATCTATTTTAATGAGGTTTGCACACCCTTAGTCTCTTTTACTATTTTTAGCAATTTCATAACTCTATAAAGTTTTGTAGCATATTATATTTTAATATAAAATATGAATATATCAACATTTTAATTTTAATAGTTTAATATTTTATAAATTAGAGTTCATTCAATTAAAATATATTAAAAACTGTTAGAAGGCAAGGGTCAAAAACATCATATAGGGGTTAGGAATGTTTGCCACTCCTAACCTAGATTAGAAAATTTTGACCCTTAAGTAAACATGCATATTTTTAGGTTTGGGTCTACTAAATATATGTTTATGGGTATTTTCATTTTATGGATTTCTTTTGCTAGTGACAAATGATATATTAGAAAAGAAAATGTCTTTACATGTGCTTAGGATAGGCTAAGATGTGAAAATAGGTTTGAGTTAAGTGCATAAGTTAATTAAATTAGAAAAGGGATAAAATAGACATAATAAATTATGTTTGACCAAATTAAGGTGTTTACATGTACCCCTCCCCATTGACGCTCCCCCCTAATTTAATCTAAAATGAAATTGTTATATTAAATAAAATATATATCATAGTGTGTAAAATAGAGTTTGTCTTTGAGATAGTTTTCCAATCATGCAAGGCAATATAGTTTGACAAACCTTGAAAAACACATGAAGTAGTTACTTTGTTTTTTTTAAAATTAAAATTTAAAACCTGAAGTTTGCTTCAACTTTAAATTTTGAAAATTACTTAAACTTTGAAAATTTGAAAATTGTTTAAACATTGAATTTTGAATATTTGACATTTGAAATGAAACCATGGGAAGAACATAATTACTCGTGTGACTTTGCTTAGAGATGATGATTCATTAAAACATTAGAGAGATCAATTCCTTAGGTGAACCAATGGGGAAATTTGAGGATGATTAAACCCCAAACTTGAATTTACATTTGTGTAGAAAATAAAACCCATTGAAGGATGCAAAAACCTCAAGTTAACTCAGTTATGTATTTGTAACCCCAAGATGTGAAATGGGTTGAAATATAAAAATTATTTGTATACATAATTGTAGAGTTCACTAAACCTCTAATTTATGCATTATGCACTTAAATTTAATCAACCATTGTAGATGGCTTGTATATTCAATTTCAAATTTTTCTTAAATGTATGATCAAAAGAGAATAAAGTACACCCATGCTCCTACCATGTTGGTATCTTAGAAAATATTATTAGAATTTTTAAAAATAAGATAATGAGGATGAACTTGTTTTATGCTCCCATTGATAATGTAGAATGTGTAACCTCATGTAGATGCCAATTTAAAATCCTATTTGAAACTTGTGCATAAACCTGTATCATGCACTCAAAATTATGTGAATTCTTTTTTTGATTTAAAATATGAGTGCATATGCATGACATATGCCCCCATAATTTTGTCAATGACTAAATTTTAAACCATTTTGCCACTTTTCAAATTGTATTATGTATCAAAACATTTTTTTGTTCTTGAATATGTTTATATGATGTAAGAAAATCCCACTTAAATGCCTCCCTTTAGAGGTGAAGTAATTGAATTTAAAAGTCACTCGTCTCAAAAGAAGAGTTAATTGCATCATGCATATTAAGATGTAATCATTGAATAATGTAACATATGAAATGTTAGCATAGTAAGCTATGTGGTATTTGAATCATGTAGGTAACATAAGAGGGAAGGTTTATAGAAATATATATCAATGAAGCTCATAGAATAAAATATAATGTTATTATGTTATGGATTATCCTAGTGCATGATATATATCATGGAACTCATCAAACTTAACAAGAACACAAACACAATAAGCAAATGCCATAAAAATCAGGCCATGTGTTTCATATAAGGGTCATGTTCAAATGTCACAAGAGAAAAGAGTTGACACATAAGGACATGGATAATGTCACAAATAATCAAATGTCACACACAACACAGGGCCAATGGCCAAAAATAAATGAACATGTTTAAATGTCGCACATACACAAATAAGATCTCATGGAAATATTCAAAAAATTGCACATGAGGGCTTAGGGAAAAACATACTAGATAACCAAGATGTAATATACTATGTATAAGTAAATAACGTCAATGGAATATAGAACTAGAAAATAGTCTAAACCATGTATATGTAATGTGATCATATTTAGGAAATAGCATATCCATACACAATTATAAATAGAAATGTTAGCAATGAAATTTATAAAAATAATATAGTTCAACATCATAAGATTCATAAAATAATAACACCTACATATACTTACACCTATGGATAAGATGCCCCTAGTTTAGCAAGTCTACTGAGTAGAGGCAAGTCCAATACCTTGATCCTTGTAAAGTTTGTATGTCTTGCATAACACTCTTGAATACTAGTGAAGTGCATGTGTGATATAAAAAGAACATGTTATATAATAATCATGAGATAAATTATATATGGAAATTTTGTAAATTATATGTCTAATACTGCTTGAGTCTTGATTTTGAATTTTTTAAAATTTTTGAATGTTTTTGGATTTTTGTAATATTTTATTTTTTATACTTTTTTGAATTTAGATATTAAAACCAATAAAAACTAATACCAATCAAAGGTTTAAAACTAGAATAAAGAGGAAGAATATGAATAATCTGTAACATGAGTCAATATAAGGATGTACTAGAAATGATGGCATGGCCTTATATGAACAAGATGCCCCACTGTATGCGAGTTGTGACTTTTATAAAATCCATGAGAGATTGAAAATTTTATGTAAAGGACTAATTATACATCCTCTTTTCATCAAACATACATTTTTTGAAGTTTGTAGTATGTATAAGCAATATAGCATAAAAAGAGAGATTTTGCATGAATAAGCATTGATTTTCATACTGAAATTTACTGTAACAGCTAAAGATTAGAAGAATTAAGGATCTATGTGATTTATTTTTGGTTTCTAAGTGAAAATTTGAGAAGGACAGGAATGTATAACTAGGGTTAGGAATGGAAGATGTTCCTGACCTCTACTTGATGACTATAACCTTGGTAAAAATAACAAATTTATTAATGCTAACTATGAAAATAGACATATATATGGCAAGAAATGAAAAAATTGACCATTATTTTGGACTGTTCAATCTGAAAAGTGAAAAAGAAGAGCCAAGACGCCAAAAAATCAACAAGACCCAGGGGATTAGACAAATTGATTGAATTATAAAAGTTTTAACCAAATATAGAATATGATGCAATAATCAAGAAGTTATGTGTAATCACATTTTTTTTTGAATTATTTGAATTTTTTTATTTTTTTAGAATATTTACTTGTAATCAACAGTCATCCAATAAGTCATTCTCATCAAAGTTGAAATTTTTAGAGTTGTAAAAATACATGTCATATTCCTCTTCACCTTCTAATTATGCACATTCAATTTTATCTTTTATTTTTAAATAGATTTCTTCATCTTGTGCACTAGTACTGTTGATGCTTAAAATTGTACTTGATTCTAATCAACAACAATGGGAAGTTTCAAGCTGTGGGATATTGCGGCTTGAAATAACCTTCAGATTTTAGAGAAGCTGGTCTCTTCTTTTGTATCAAGTGTGGGGGGAAAAAGGATAGGAATTAAATAGAAACACAAATGCAGGAAATGAAACCTAACTATGGCGATGCACTTGAGTGTAATTTTGACCCTAACTTGAGCACAATGAGACTATATGTAGGATTCATTTACATTTAAGAGCAAACAAGTGCATGATCAATGTAAAAGATTGAAATAATAGAAACATATGCTCATAATAGAGACTTCTTTTGTTGAGATACAAAAAATGTCAACAAAGGCATAGGGTTCAATCTTCTTATAAGAATCTTCCAATCACATAAGAGGCATAGAAACACGTACAATTATGTAGAAATTTTGACTCAAGAAAATGAGACAAAAGCAAATGACATTCCTAATCACAAATCTAGAAAATCTACAGTATAGACTACTTTTGCAAATGACACAGATAATATCAACAAAGGCATAGAGTTCAATCTTCTTAATTATTTAAGCCACATAAAAGGCACAAAAACATGCACAGTTACATCAACTCTACCACTCAAGAAAATGAGACAAAAGTAAATGATATTACCTAGTCAAAAAAATCTAGAAAGTCTAAACTTTTTACCATTATTTCCCCTCCTCCCTTCTTATAGCCTCAGATTTAGAGATAAAATAGTGTGGCATTCAATGCATTCAATGCCTTGGATGCATTTTGGTCTTATCATTTGCCCTGACTACGGCATGTCGATTCATGTCTAGTACCTCCTCTCGCACCTAAATTTCCTCATTCCATCACCTGCTTAGCCGCGTAACTGTCCATTCTCCTCTACTTACAGGGGACAAATAGACGACCCATTTTAATGTTTGTAGGCCCTAAAAAATCTACCCAGTGAACTACTCCACCTATCAGAAATAAATCCCACTGAGTTCCCCCTAGCTTGCTTACTGAAACAGATACACAGAACATTCTGTTCTATTGAAATGGAAGAGGACACTTAGTCAATTCCCTAAAATTCTCCTTATTACTTAGAAGGCACTAGAGAATGATGCTTGGCACTTTTCGCTTGATTTATCAAAGACACGCGGCTCTTTCCACTTTCCCTTTATCTTGCTCAGAATTATTTGGGCACATATTAGGCTCCTATGAATGGTGACACTTGGTAGCTTCTGTAGATCTTTGAAACAATCACCCAAGACCCACCATAATCTTTATTTGGTAGTGAAGTTTGAATATGGTCTCTCAGAAGTTGACACGTGGCGGCCTCCGCTGTTCTTGGGAAGATGAGCGACGTCTTTTGCTTCTTTTGGGAATGGAGTAGAAAGGGGCTTAGAAAGTGACACTTGGCAGCCTCCACTACTCTTTGGCACTTAAAAAAATGAAATGATGCCTTTTTGCCCTTTGAAAAGGTACTCGACCCCTTTGGCCTTTGGGACACTCCCTTGAACTGCCTGATGAGCCAAAATGGTTCAATGGTTCCATGGTTCAAAGGTTCAACATTTTGCACCATTTACACATAACTTGAGGTCTTGAACCAAAAATGTTGAACCAAGGCATTGAACTCAAGCATTGAATCGACTGTCTCTCAGATGCTGACACATGGTGACTTCCACTTTCCTCTGAAAAAGTAGTTCAGGGCCTTCCGCGGCTGCCACCTAGTGCTTTCCACTTCTTAGTGCTACCTAGCTTGTTGAAAACCTTTATAAAAAAATAGAATGAAATGCAGGTGCCGATATGAGACGTGGATGCCAACATGTGATGCATTTCACTTAGTTATTATTGTATATGTGGCACGTTTCGTGGCCCTCCTAAAAGTTATGAAAAGTGTCTCAAATGATGCTAGTTGGCCAACTCCATGTTTTGGAAAGTGACACTTGGTAGCTTTTGCTTGAATTTGACACTTAGGAAAAATTAAATGAAGAAAAAAAAATGGGAAAGAGAGCCCATGCCCAGACTATGCCACTTGGCATCCTCCACTGCACTTTGACACTTGAAAGAAACAAACCCACGCTCTGCTCCAAAACTCTACTGCCACGACCAAGGTATGCAGGAACCAAAACTATAGTGCACGACTAAAAATTCGAATGCAATGTAGAGTAAAAATTTACTCTACAAGTACCAATCATACAATATGTGAATTATTCTCCCTTCATATGAAAAGGTGTTGTATTATTGGTTGGTGTCTATCATAGCTTGTATGTTTCTTAACCATGCACATCCTAATGTAAATGGTAATTGATGTGTATGAGGCATAGCTTATACCTTTGTTTTGACAATTTTTGGTCCATAAGTGATTAGGTATGTGATATATATCCAATATCTTATTCATTATCTACACTATGATATAAATATTTGATAATATAGATATTTGGGATAATCCTCTTATACTGCACATAGTTTGATTTATTCTAGTATCAATTTGATTATGATTGAAATATGCTCTTATCATTTAGACTATGATAGTTAAATATTTTTGTTGAGGACACTTTTTGCTTGTTACAGTTGTAGATAATGCTTTTAGAAGCACTATAGGAAGGGATGTTTGTTGATTCTATATAGATCAGATAATTTGTTCATGCTTATAATTTTGAATTATTTCTTTTAATGTCTTATAATGTTTAGTATCATGTCCTATTATTATATGATAAATAAAAAATGATTTTCGTTATGTATGAAAAACACATGTTAATTGATGTCTAATATCAAGAATAATTTTAATAATGTACCCCTAAAAAATTATATAAAATCTTAGTGAATCCTAGAGTTTAGGCATAATTTCATTGGCTAATCTTTGGAAAAATTACCACATAGGTGTAAATTGATTGACTATTATATTGGACCTTTTTAAAAAAAATTATAGTTTTTTGGTGAATTAGATGTAATATTCAAATAAAGATATAATGACAAAAAAATAATGAAATGAAAAAAATTATCTAAAAATCAAAATTTCTCTTTCAAGCTAATGCCAAAAATAACTACACTTGGAAATGAAAGTGACCTATAAAATATTGATCCTCCTCATGCTCCACTTACCCCACACAATAATTTGAATGTGTTAAGAAATAAATTGTGAGAACTTACATCTATATGAACCATCCATGTTGGTTGAGGAAGAAATATTGCTACCCTCTATAAAATACTTTGTCTTGGATTTGAAAGGGGAGTTGAAAGAGAATGTATTGTTTTAATGGAAAGTTAAAAAGACTAGAAGATGACCACAAGTGTCCTTATAAGTCATAATCAAAGGTAAGACAACAAGGCAAGCAACATCGTATCTCAATAAATTTGCAAAAATTTTAGATGGAATTGGTTATTTTACATGTAAAAATATGACCATATTTTACATATGACCCTCATGAATAACAATTTAAAATGTGAATTATAGTTAAAAAATGCATGCATCTTTAAAACAAACATATTTTTTGAATTTTAAATAAGATATTTTGAATTTATTTTTTCCTCTTAATTATTATCAAAAGTGAATCTAAAAACAACTTATAAGTTGGGAAAATTCATTATATAATATAAGCATGTTAATATTTTTCAGTTGCACATTAACTTCCATATTCAATCAAGTTACCCAAAATTCAAATAAAGTACTCAAAACTTATTGAACCTAACTTTCACAAGATTTAAAATGACATGTATGGAAAATATTCAACATAACCATATTATTTATATTCTTATTTTCCCATTAATTAGACACATTAATATAAAATAATTTTTCACTTTTCCAATTCAAAGTTAATCTTAAATGGCATGAATGGACCAATTAGAAAAAAATCATATACTTTCATAATAAATGTTAACTAATAGTCATTATGTGTGAAGCTTTGTAAAAATGCTTACACATTAGATTTATGGATCTAAAGATAACATGAAAGCAAGAACATTTCCCTTACATTGCAAGAGTATTTATACATATCAAAACAAATCCAAAGATTATTCTTAATATATAGATAAATAAATCATAATGTATTGAATACTCACTATGGAATATGTATTGAATGAATTTAAGTGTTTTTTTGAGAAGACATTATATAATGTCAAGAGTCCAATCACTACGAACTAAAAGATTAACCATTTTTAAAATAAATTTTAAGCCAATAAATATTTCAATTAAATTATAGAAGAAAAAAAACAATTTAAATCATTTATCTATATTGAATTTATTATTAATGTAATAGAGTTTTAACCTTTTAGGGTTTATATATGTAAATCCTATGTTTGAATAGAAGGATGAGTAGTCTAAATTAGTGAAATAATATGCAATAAATAACCACTATTTTTTTTACAAATTTTGACTTAATTTGACTTTCTAAAAATTGGAATAAATATTTGTTAATAAATAAAAATCTAGAGAACACCTGACGTAGAAGATCTAAGTGCTGAAAATTGAGGTATAGAAAGGTCTGAGTGTCATCAATCAGATCCCTATGTTAGATGATCTTTCTAATAGTAGTACCAAACTTATACAATAGAAACATGTGGATCTAGTGTCCTGAAAATGGTGATAATTGTCACATCCTGATTTTTATATAAGATAAATAAACTTTTTATCCATGGATTGTTATGGTTGTTATTTGATTAACTATTATTGGATTAAGAATTATGTCATATAATAATTATGGGATAGTTATATGTTGCTTAATTTACATGATTGATTTGCTATGAGATAGATATATTTTCATAGTTTGTACTTGATGGTCATGTTTGTTAATTATATAACAATATTTTAAGGATATAATTATGTTGTTAAGTATGACTAGGGGAAGTCATAGTGTTAAGCATTGTGTTTATGAATTATAGTGAAGGTTATGTTAGTTGCATCAACATTGGAATAAATATAATATTTGAAAGGATAGTGATATAACCGATGGTATTTTAAATTGTAATATGTTATATTGACCTTGTCATATGGAATTATAAGGTTTATTTGACTTTTTTTAAGTTGACATAGCATGGAAATTATAATGTTTGATGACTTTTATAAAGTTGATGCATGGGAAAATAGTGAAGTCAATGAATATGCAAATTTTGAAGGGCTATTTTAATGATTATTTAATTTGTTAAATGGGAACATTAGAGATTATTAGGTTTTCTAACTAGTTTTGACTTGAGTAAACAAACGCTTAATAAAAACGTTATGTGAACTTGAAGTCTTCTACGTGATAAAATGGTGGTAGAATATTTATTCTATTTAGTTATTCTTAACATGCAAAAACTAATCCAAAATGGTGGTTGAGAAGTTTGGGGAATATTTAGGATGAGGAAAGAGAATAAAAAGTAGGGGAGCGAATCTTATGAGGGAATGAACACAAGGGAACAAAGATAGAATAATTGGAAGAAAGAAGAAGGGTGAAGATGTTTGAGCAATTATTGAAGGATAAGAATAAATATTGGTGAAATTAACCAGGTTGGTGAGGTATTTAACTTTTTGAATGAAATGAGGATAAATTCTATGTATGTTTACATAGGGATTTTATGTAGTTTCATTTTGTTAAAATTATTCAAAAGGTTAAAGGTTTGGTCCTGTAGATGGCTCAACCATCCAAAAGACCAAACCTATATCCCTAGAAACCTAAATTCTAAAATGGCTTGGATGGTGTAAATCTTTAATTTTTAAAAGAATTATGAGATGAGTGGATTACAAATTGTGTATTATCTTAAGTGAAATTTATCTCTAGTCAAGGAAATAAAAGATTAAATACAATCAAATTTTAGTATGATAAACAAATATTTTGATTGTTTCTATTTCTTTGGGAATCCTATTCTAAAGGACATTGAGACTTCTAGCTAGGTAAAATTTATATACTAGGCTGAAGTATACTCATGATTGAAAATTTTGGGTTTTTAGTTATTCTACCTTAAGGAAAATAATGTGTGTTATAAGTTTGATTAAAACCTAAAGATATATATATATATATATATATATATATATATATATATATATATATAAGTATTTATGGTTATTTAAATATATACACACACCTAGTTGATAATAAAAACCCTTTTAGGGATTTGATTGTGTGTATAATTCAATTGGAAAATGAAATAAATTGAGTTTGCTCCATTAATGTATATATCACAGTGATAGGATATATACATATATAGGGGTATATATACACCCTATAAGACTTTAGTGACTTGGGGTATATCTACATACTAGTGTTTATATATATATAGTAAGGGAAATTGATTTAAAGATGATTTACACTTTTGTTATGAGGTCTTAAGTTTTGTAGAGGAAAATTCTATTGTACAGATTTTATATCCTCTACATATATAAATATTAAACCCATAGATTGAATTGAACATATGGTTGAGTATGTTTGATGTACATAAGTGGAGAATATTTGTATTTGGTTGTGGATACCAATCTAATATATGTTTATAGATATATATGACTTAGAGAAAAAATATTTAGTTAATTCTATGCATATTGTGTAGAACAAAGATATGTGTTTACTTACATGATTGTGTAATATTTATTGCCTTGCATGTATAAACTTAGTTTGATATGCGAATGAGAAAGTTAAAGGCATATAATTGTTTCATCATGTCTCTTGAATCAATAGAATTGATAAATCTTGTTTTGGCTGAGTTTCAGTTGATATTTGAGAAATATTTTGGTTTTATTTAATCAAAGCATTAAATTTGGAATTGTTTAGTATTATGAAAATATGTGAGAAATAATCTTAAGTTGATTAGTATACAACAATGTAAATTTATGTATTACATATTGTATGTGATTTTATTACTTCAGTGAAGGTTGTTATTTAAGTTCAATACTGAAACATTCTAGTTATATCAAGTTGAAATTAACAGTTGAATTATTTCCCAAATAATTTAAGTATGTGCATTTGCTTATATATGTGATAATCATGAAGATTATGGATAGAAACTAAGTCCATATAGAGTATAACATACTTATAATGCATATACAGTTAAATGTTATATTAGTTTTTCATTATATTATACACAGTTGAGTGTATAAATATATATAAATATATGGGATACATGTAGATAGTTTTGATTTAACTCATATATATATGTGTATGTATATATATATATACATATATATACATATACATACATATATATATATATATATATATATATATATATATACATATACATATGTATATGTATATGTATATATATACATATACATATACATACATACATACATATATATATATATATATATATATATATATATATATATATATATATATATATATATATATATATATATATATATGAGTTAAATTAGTTATTATGATTAAAACATTACATGTAAAAAACAAATATATATGTATGGGTGTATATGGTTTTATTATCAAGTTCAGAGTGTATTTAACTATTTGGAAAATATTTAAATATGAGTTATTAAAAATGTTAAATATAGATAATATTAAGTTATTATATGACTTGATTTTTTTATATTTTTAGAATATGAACAAATAAATAAGCTGTGATTAATGTTTTGTTTCATGGATGAAATAACATTTCAAGTTACATTCTAATATTGGGTAACTTGTAGTATAGATATAAATCTTACCCATATGGTATGTATATATTCAAGAATATTTATGATTCTATTTATTATTCTATAATAAATAAATTAATATTAGATTCATTACATTACATTTGATGGACTAAATGTATGTGTTTGATATTTCCATACATAACATATTTTTATATCTACTAATAGGGAATATTCTGATTGAATCTATTGGTTTTTATATTATTATATAATTAACTGAATCTTGAATTTATGACACTAAATAAGTAGTGGACAAATTTTACTAGCTTAATTAGCACCATCAATGCAAGATGAGGTGTAATCTGATTGAGTCATGTGTATGAAATTGACTGATCCTAGAGATCATTAACAATTTGAGAACTTTGGCCAAAGTAATGTTTATAGTTAAACATTTTCATTTCATGTGTTTGATATAGTTTACATGTTTGTGCAATATCATGTTAGAAAAATTTTATTTATGGTACACATCATGTATTAGTTATCTTATATCACATGGGTTCTAGTTTGTCACTCTAGATTCTCACACCGTCATTATCTACCCATATATGGAGAGAGGGCCATTTCTTTCTTCAGAGATAGTGCAAGGAATTGATGGTCCATGGTTAGTGTGTAAAATCACTTGGATGATGCTCTCCCTCCCCACAATAGTATTACACTAGAGATGACATTTGAATTTACAGATAGATACTTGAGTCATGGAGACTCATGCTCTTTAGAGCTTTGTATCATTATATTATTATTTGTTGAGACTATATTATTGCTAAAACTATAATATTTATTCATTTTACTTATATAATAGTGGATGTAATGTTATATCAATTATGGCTAAAATTGTATTTTTACTTTAACGAATAAATGCAGTCTATATTATTTATTCAATGATGTTTATGAATTATTATATCTTTTTCATGGTGATCATTAAATAAATGGATTAGCTATAAACCCCATAGTGTTAACTAATATAATAAATTTAGTTAAAGATAACTCAATTAGATTTATCATGGTGAAATATATTAGATGAATATGTGTAATTAATTTAAAAAATATATTCTATTCTGGTAAAACGCAGTGGGTTATTACATTATGGTATCGGAGTTGAAGTTCAAACTCTAGGAATTAATGTGTCCACTAATGTAAGATTATTCTCATGTTAAGCATAAAGAATAATGGTGCACACTAGACTAAGAGGTGAGGGTACTTCAAATACCAATCCCCCTATTGATTCAAATTCGTTCACCATTGAGCAAGCTTTGAAGTTGGAATAAATCCTTGCAACCATGCAAGAGACTAAGGACCAAATCATGACCCTAGAACAAGAAGTGCATGGTCATGAAGATGAGAATGTTAAGGAATAACTTGAAGAACATCCTATTGAGTAGGAACATCCTCAAGATTAGAGTCATGAGGAAGTTCCATAAGATATAAGAGCTCGAGTAGCTATAGAGTTGGCATGAGATATGAAAAAGTTAAATCCTCCCAAGTTTGATGAAATTGTATTGGGAGATGGAGCTGAAGTGTGGCTGATAGATATGGTGACATGTTTTGAGATTCAAAGTTACTCTAAAGTCATGAAATTAATATGGGGAGCATATCAACTTGTTGATAAAGCAACAACTTAGTGGGCAAATAATAAGCTCAAGATGAACCTTGACTCTACCACCACCACTTGGGAATAGTTTGTGACATTATTTAGGTCAAGATGGTTTCCACAACTATACTTTGATCAGAATTTATAGGTTTTTAAAATCTTAAGCAAGGAGACTTATCGATGAATGAATACTAGGAGCAATTTGTTAAGATCCTTAAGTATGCACCTTGGTATCAGGGAAATAAAAGGTTGAAGATCAAAAAATTTATCATGGGGTTGAAACCTCAAATTAGTTGAAAAGTAGATGTGCATGGGACATATACCATGGATTAGATTTTTGAGAAGGTAGTCAAGCAGGAATAAAAACTAAAATCTCTTACACAAGTCAAAGATAAGTTTAAGATTTTTTTTGGAAGTTCTAAACCAACTTTTAAAAAGAAGAACTAGAAGCAGAGGAGTGGAGGCTCCAATAGTTAGTTCAAGAATTAGAATACTGAGTTCAATAGTGGTTCAGGGAATAAGAAACTTGGTAATAGTTTTAAGGGAGGATTCAAAGGAAACCAACAATAAAAAAAGAAAGGACTAGTTGAAGGTTATTTGATTTGTGGAGGTGACCATTATGCTCAATAATGTCCTTAAGACAAGTTGAAGAATAAGGGTTCTATTCCTCAATAGGGTAATTTTTAGTAATAGATTCATGAAACAATTTACAATTGTTAGGTTGAGTATCAGGCTTCACCCATAAAATATTAGGTATTTTGTTCAATCATCCAATTTCCATTTTAATTGACACAAGAGGTACATAATGTTTCATTACTCCTAGGATGATTAGTAAATTGTTTGGAAAAGCTAGAGTTATGGTAAATGCATGGTGGGTATAGTATGAGAATGAGTCTAAAGTCAATGTTGATAAGTGTTTAGTCAAAGCTAAGATTAGGTTGAGTAAATTCAATATAGTAGTGGATCTTTATGCTGCACCATTAGGGTCATATGATGTGATCCTAGGAGTCAATTGGCTTTTGAAACATAAATCTAAGGTTGAATACTATCTAAAGAAGGTTGAGTGTTAAGATTATTTTGAAAATTAGACACAACTTCAAGGTGAGAAATGGGAGTTGAAGCTAAGGCAATTTTTTACAATTCAACTCACAAAAGTTCAAAGGAAGGGATGTCAACTAATTATCATTAAGATAAATGAGATGGAAGAATCTAAGGAACTATCCATTGAGGATTATTATTTCTTAAGTAACTTTCAAGATGTATTTCTAAGGGAATTACTAGGATTGCCAATCCAGCATGATTTTGATTTATCAATTTATATCATACCTAGATCAAAACCATAGTTTAAGGCACTGTATAGAATGATAACCACCAAATTGGCTGAGTTAAAGGGTCAAATTTAGGAGTTGTTATCGAAATTATTAATTTGACCAAGTGTGTCACCATGGGGTGCACCAATTTTATATGTCAAGAAGGATGGTACTCTTTTCCTATGTATAGATTACATTATGTTGAATAAGGTGATAATTAAAAACATATATTTGTTGCCACACATTGATGATCTCTTTGATTAGATATAAGGGGAAATAGTATTTTATAATATTAATCTTAGAGCAAGGTATCATCAGTTAAGAATATGAGATGAGGATATTCTAAAAACATCATTCAAAACCTGATATGGGCATTATGAGTTCACAATGTTACCATTTGGGTTGATAAATTTTCCAAAAACATTTATGAATCTCATGAATAATGTGTTCATATATTATCTAAATCATTTTTATTTGGTATTTCTAGATGATATACTCACATATTCTAAGGATGAGGAAGATCATCTGTAACATTTAAAACTAGTTTTGTAATGTTTGTGAAAGCACAAGTTGTATGAAAAGTTGGTAAAGTGTGTATTTTTTGAAAGGAAAGTGCATTATTTGGGACATATTATCTTCAAAAATAGTATTTAAATGGATCTAGATAAGATAAGAGTGATAATGGAGTGGTCAACGCTAAAGAATGTGCATGAGGTAAGGAGTTTCATGGGATTAATGAGCTATCACAATATTTTTTTTCAAAATTTTATAATAATGCTAATTCAATTACCTCTCTTCAACAAAATAATTAGAGTTTTAATTGGTTAGACAAGTGTGAGATAGAATTTTAGGAGATGAAAAGAAATCTTACTTCAGAACTAGTGCTAAGATTTCTCGATCCTAATGGTCAATTATTACTAATCATAGATGAATCTAGGGATGGACTTGGAGGAGTTATTATGCAAGATGGCTCAGTTGTAGCTTAAGATTTGAGGAAACTAAATCCATATGAGGAATTTTTTTCCCCTTATGACCTAAAAATTATGACAATTATGCATGCCTTACAAGTTTAGAAGCATTATCTATTGGGGAAAATGTTTGAGCTTAAGACTAACAACTTTAGACTCAAGTATATCTTCATCCAACTAAACTTGAAAGTTCATTAGAGATGATGGTTAGAGTTCTTATCTAATTAAAATTTTGATATTAATTATATCAAAGGCAAAGAGAATAGCTTAGCTTATGATCTAAGCCATAAGAGGTACACAACAATTGTAGTTACTATTAGGAGTAATTTTTGAGATCAAGTAATCAAATTATTACTAGTAGATGAATTCTATGATTAGGTTAATAAATCATTATCATAGATTACTTAGAACCTAGGTATAAAGGATTCAAGATAGAGAGTGATGGTTTTTTGAGGTACAATAGAAGGACGTATATGCTTAATAAGGGGAATATAAGGATCACGATGCTAAAGGAACTATATAATTCCCCATATTAAGGAAATATAAGGGTAACCAAGCTCATGTCTGAGTTGAGACCACTCTATTTTAGAAAGGGATCAAGAAAGATGCAATATATCTTATGTCTTGTTGTTTGGAATGTTAGCATGTGAAAGCTAAACATGTGAATTTGGATAGATTATTATAACCACATGATATACTAGAGTGGAAGTGATAGGTGATTATCATGGAATTTGTCCAAGTTTTGTTATCATATAATTGATATGCTATGATCTTATTTATAGTTGACAAACTAACCAAGGTAGCCCACTTCATACTAGGCAACTTGATAGATGATGCACCTATGCTTGAGAAGAGATTTATGAAGAGGTTTATTGATTGAATGGATTTATAGATAAGATCATTTCAAATCAAGATCTGAGAATGACTTATATATTTTTGTTGACTCTAAATTCATCTCTAGGTATGCAGTTGAATTTCAACACTACTTATCACCCAAAAATTGATGGATAGACAAAGTGAGTTAACTAGGTTTTAGAAGATCTCCTTCATATGTATTGCCCAGATAAACAATAAAAATGGGAGGAGTACCTTCAATTTGTTGAGTTTTATTAAAATAACTCATACCAATCTGCATTAAAGATGGCTCTATTTTAGGCATTATATGGAAGGAGGTGTAAAACACTAATTAATTGGGACATGTTAGAGGATAGGGTGTTTTTTAGACCTGAGGTACCTTTATAAGTAGAAGATAAAGTTACGATAATTAGGTAGAGGTTGGTCAAGGCCAATTATAGATAGAAAATTTATGATAATCTGAAGAGAAATGTAGACACCTAAAACTAGACACCAATGGACTTTGATTGGACTTCAGACTGATTCCTACCAACCTTTACAAACTAATAATAAGAATCACTAAACATCTCAAATTTGCTTATGTATCATTCATCAAAGCTTAGAATCACATTTATAAATCCCTAATTGGGGTATCTTACCATAATCAACAAAAACCTCTCATGGATTCATCTCTAATCATCCTGCGGCATCATAACATGGAATTTGGCTTATGGATCTATTAAGTGGGGCAAGTGCACACATAAAATAAAATATAAAAAATGATAAAAATACTAATAAGAATTAATTAATAATATAAATCATATTAATAACCTAGTTAAATTATTCATGTGTAATTAATGAATTACTAAAAAAGGAAATTAAAAAATATGAAATATCCTAGCTTTTCATGATTACCTTTGCAAGTTGTCAAGCCTTTGGAAAATCTCTCAAAATATCTCTTTTTAGAGAGCCATGACTATTCATTACAAATCATGACCATTTGAAACCTTTTATCTCTACTGGGGTTATGTTGACTCACTTAGGTTAGGTTTGAACCCATTCCATATTTAAAATATACTTTAACTCACATTAAATTAGGGTTAATTCCTAAGCTTATAAATACAAGCCATTGCCTATTGAAAAAGGAGCTTGGATATTATAAAGTTATAATGAAGGTTTTTTCATAAGACTCATAAAAATAATGTTATAATGCTAAAATATTGAGCCAAGCCATCAAGCCAACAAAGCCATAATGGTGCCAAGGAGAGAAGGAACAAAGAATTCTCCATTGCCAAAGACTCCTTGAGCACAAACCAAACAAGCCATGAACAAATCCTTTAGAGATCTCAAGGAAGGTAAAGATTTTTTTATTTACATTTTAGTTGGGTTATAAATTATATTCTTTCCATTATTCTCCCCCTAAGATCTAGTCTTAGAGATGTTATCTTGTTAGTGTGTTGATTTCATTATTTTGTGAAACTAATACTTTATCTAACCTCCTCTCTATTGTCAAATTATGATGATCACAAATTGCATGCTCGATGGGAAACAAATCATCCTAAATACCAAAGAGAATAACATGCAACTCCTAAATTTTCAAATGAATGTTTGAATATCTTTAAAATTATAATTTTAGCTTTGTTTTTACTATATTTTATTTCTTTGTGCTAACTCAGATCTACATAGAGACTAGCATTAGTTAGGCATAACCAGCATTAGTTTTATCTAACCAACATTGGTTCTACCTAATCAATCTTGGTTCTAGGTTGACCATCATCCTTTAAGATGTAGGGTAAACACATGACTTAAAAGCTTGTATTTTGAATCTTCTTACAACTCCTAATTATTATTTTTAGGTTTCATTGATTTGTAAACTCTCTACTTAATCAACTTGTAGGTTTTGAGAAGTTTTCATACTAAATTTTTTGAAATCATGTTTATTTTTCCTTTAGGTTAATAGAAAATTAATCTTAGTACTTATCAACTAGTATCAGTTATTACTAACTGACATTAGTTCCTTGGTAATTGACATCGATCATAGGTGATTGATTTGGTCTCTGTGTTTTTATAATAGGAAACCCAAGAGATATGTTTTGAAAAATTGTTTGCTCATCCATTAATGTGATTCAAAGTAGAAGGAAACTCTCTAACCCTTGTAGGGCCAAGGTAGGATTAGAACAAATTTTTTTAAGTTTAAGTACTTAAACACTTTGTTTTGGTTCTTAAAATGAATTGCTAAGTCTTTAACATTTGATTTTAAGTGCTTAAAAAGAACCTAGGTGATTTGTGTTAAATTAGTTTGTGGAAATTTATTACAAGATTTACAAATTTAAGATAAGGGGAAAAAAAGGAATTTAATCAAACATTTCATTTGGTGCGTAAAATTGACATTCACTTAGATTGAGAATTCTTAAAAGTGTTTGTTTTATTACTTGTTTGTTTGTTTATTCAAAACAAAGAGTGCATGTATTCTCTCTCCCCATCCCTTATAGGGAAGTTGGGTGACCAAAAGTGACTTTTCACTTACAATTTGTGCCTAGTCCAAGGTGTGAAAAGAATGTTGTCTAGGCTCTCCCCAAAACCCATATGGTTTGGGTGATCTAAAAATAACCTATAAAGTCTTTCCACTTGGTCATTTATTTCATGTAAATTGGCTTGTGAAGGGGAGTTCATAGCTTCTTCATGAGTTCTTCAGGGAAGCATTGACTCAGGTTTCATCTCTTGTGATTGTTTCAACCCCATTCCATTGTGGGGTATATAAATTAGGGTATGCATACTATGAGAGATAGTGGTTTGAACAACTAACCTTTCCTTTCATAATGAAAACTCAAGTCAGGTCTAGTCAGCCAGAGGATTCCACTAATCAGTAAATGGATGGAATCATTATGCAAAGGAATAGACCCTTGTGTAGTAAGTTAATTAGTATGAACTCAATTTATGTGAGGCATCTCTAGTGTTATCCATACTTGAGACCATCTAGATGGTAAAAAATTGTAAGTTTTAGACAAACCCCACTTGTTGATGAAATATTGTTGATGCAGGGTGAGTAGCTTGAAGGTCCATGTCATTATATAATCCCTTGGGAGAAGGGGGGGGTGTAAAAACCCTACTACTTCATGCACGTTTAATTTTGGATTAACACTTAAAATCCTCAAAAGAGCATGTATATAAATGGATTTCAATAATATAATGCAACCATATTAGTTTGGGGATTAGGAAGATTTATTTATTTGTATTTGGTCTTTTTCCTTTTGCTTTCTTGGTCTTTTAAAGTCTAAAAACTTGGTTTGTCTTCCCATGTCTAAAATGAGTCTTGTGTCCACACAGGAGGCATTATGCCATCCATTTGACATTGTGCATCTGCCTTACAACTTTGTTTCAAAAATGTTTTGTGTGTCACTTGATTGAAGTGGGTAATGTTATGCCACCCAAATATTTTCAAGTTCTATGCCTTAGGGTCTTTAAAACAAACCATTATTTATACCTTTAAGTAGAGATAATGTTATTACACTATTTAAATTATTTCACAGACTTGCCTTTTATTCTATCCAAGTTTCACATTTTGAAAATCAAATCACATGTGTCTTGTTAGGATCTTTGTGTATTATTGTTATGCCATTTAAATTTTTCTAGCTTGTTTGTTCAAAAAGCCTAGTTTTTCCTAAGTTGAATTTTTAATTAACTTTAACAAGTTCAAATTCAAACATTGACTAATTTTTATTTAGGCCTTATCTAATTGGGGATTAGGTACTAATATTTTGATTTTGGGTTACGTAACTTAGGTTAATTCCTTACCCAAATTCAAAAATTATTTGTTTGTGCATCTATTTAAGAGCAAATAATCTATCTTCAAGTGCCTTTTGTTTTGTGCCTCATACCAAATTGACCAAGTTCATGTCTAAATTCAAGTGCCTAGTTTATACTAAAGTGTTTTAATTTTTTAGATTAAATACCCCTTTGTTTTAAGTCTAGATTTTGACACTGAGTTTGGACAAAAGTCCTAAAATATGCCTTGTTTGAGCCTAGCTTTTGACATTGCATTTGGACAAAAGACCTAGCAACTTTTATTTTCCTAGATTAGACTTATTTGGAACACTTTAAACCTGGAGTTTGGAATTTTGTTTTTAGTTCATCCACTTGTCCTGTTTGTGTGAGACATTTAATGTTAGACATTTGATGTTATACTATCTTATACCAAGTTTTTTTACAAATCATTTTGGAGATACAGATCCATACCTTTAACCAAGTTAGACCTAGTTTAAACCTTTTCTCTTTTTAGACATTGTTTTTAGAGTTTGTATAACTCTATCCCTTTTTGTCATGAAACATTCACCATTGATTTGACCATGTCTCACTATAAACATAGTGGTTTCATGTACAATCTAGGGTATGGTAATATGGTCACACAAAAAGACTTTGTTCAAGACCCCTATGAAGATGATGTCATTTGTGAGATGGATCGTTATACACCTTAAAACATTCAAATAGGGGAATATAGTGAAGATATTTTGGCCCATTGTTTGGTCAACATACCTTCATACTTGAATCAAGACCAAGAAAAAATGACACAATACTTAGCTAGCATACCTTTAGTTGCATAACAAGTCCAATAGTAACCTTATTATGTGACAATGCCATCAACCTATGACCCTTACTTGTTTGATTGTCACTTATTGGTGAACAAGGATGAAGTCTTATTCAGAGCCATATAGGTAGGGGCTAAGTTTTTGGTAGACTTTCCCCATGAAAATTTTCCAAGTCTAGTAAGAGTGCCTTACAATAAAAATAATGAATAATCCTCTTCTAGTAATCCTCATGCCATAATGCCAATGGCATATCAAGACCCTCAAATGATTTTTAAAATAAAAGGCCTCATAAAAGAACACTTCATTCCAATGCAGACAACATACTAGACATAACTAAACCTAGAATGTAACTTCAACAATATGACCATGTTAAGTGCTCCTCTTATTGAGATAGGTCCTTCATTAAGAGTCTTAATCAAATTAATAGGCCAATAAAATCAAGGTATAAAACCATTCATGTAAATTGATTTAGTTGGAGACATATTAAATTGCCCCACCATTAAAGAAGTATCTTTTGAGTCTATACAAAATAGTAAGTCAAACATAGTAGACAACATGCAGACACCATCTAATCTAGACCAAAATGGTGTAAATGTATAAACAACTAGTCAACAAAAAAATGTGCCTTTATTCAACACCATGAGTGGATCAAAAATTTAGGGGGCATGTAATTTTCCTTCCCAACCTCAACAAAATACCTATAATCCACAACCAAATACTTTTTCAAGAACACAACATCAAGGATTAAGTAATCAAGTAATGACTAGTGTCATACCTTAACAAAATATGACAAATGTTACTCTACCATAATAGGTGATGAAAAACATTTTATAAAAATAAGCACAACATAACATACCCATGTAGTAGAAGCAAAACATTCTACCACATTAAAAGGGCCAACCAATGTTTCACCTCACTAGGTAGTGATGAACATATGTCTTCAGTCATAGACCAACATACCATTAAAATCATAAATTATGTCTAATAAAAAATGTATAAATATTATTTAGTGACAAATTATGAACCTTAAACATGCATCTACTTCCCAATAAGGGTTCATGCAGCTAAGAGGCTCCAATGCTCCATAAGTACTAATTAGGCAATAATTGCCTTTCATGCCAAATGTGCCACAAACTCAGTGATAGGGCTTTGGTTCACACATTCCCCTTAATAAATAAGGTTAAAATATTAGGAAAAAAGTCCATAATCAAACTCAATAGGCATATTATGACCATATCCTTCTCTCATAATTGTAATTTCCCCAAAACTAGACCCATATACCCAATTCCAACTAGAATATCAGACCACGATGCATGTAATTTCAAAAATCACACCCTAATACACACATGCATATTACTAATATATTCTTCAACCAAAACAAAATTCCCCAATAAATTCCTCCATTATACCTTGGTTAAAGTAAACCACTTGTGACCATCCAACCTCCACCTCAAGCTAATGTTCCTCTAGTTTCCTTACATAAGAACTGCAATAAATGAAGGATATAATTACCACCATCCAAGCTGGGAAGCAAACCAAAAATTTCAAGTCGGATGATCTATGTTCTTATCCTTTCAACATGGATTATTTATAGATACCATTTCCTCTAGGGTATGAATCATCAAAATTTGACAAATACAAGGGGAAAGGTGACCCCAAGGCCCATTTGATGGAATTCTTTGTTACTTTCCAACTAGTAGTTTATAGAGACATATACCTCTTATTGATATTTCCAAGGATCTTAGTAGGACAAACATTAGAGTGGTTCTTGAAATTGTCCAAGAATTAAATGTTTAATTTTGATGATCTTTTAGATAAGTTTGTTCAACACTTTTATTAGAATGTAGAACATGAAATTTCATTGGTAGATTTAACAAAAGACAAACAAAAGGATAGTGAAAGTTTCAAAAGTTATCTCTAGTAATGGAGAGTCCTTACAAGTTTATTCACCCATAGTCTAATAAATAAGAAACTAGCCATTGTGTTTACCAAAAATCTACATAATAAAATATCTTATCATCTCAAGCTATAGTGTGCACATACTTTTAAATAAATCATTAACAAAGGTTTATTTATTAAAAGAGCCATTATTAAAAAAGGGATCATTAAAATCACCTCATAAAATTAGATCCAAAACCCAAACCATAACAATGGACAAAATAAGAACCAAGTCCAAGTGCAAGCATCATAACTAGCCTAGGCCAATAACTATGACAAACCCAAGCTATTTAATTACAACAAAAATGTTGTGGGAAATGGAATAACCAAGTCATGACATGTCTAAATGGTGAAAACACTATTTGTTTAACCTATGGCACATATGTAAATTAATCCTAACCAATAACCTCTTTAGCAAATGTAACAAGTGTAATAACCTAGACCAATGCAACAAATGCAATAACCTTTACCTTTACAAAACCCTCCTCCAAGGAAAACTATGCATACTCATCACATCTTTAGTGACCTTGGAAAACCCATTGAATCTATGTTTTGAAAGCTAGTTGTAGCTAATCTGATTAACTAGCCTATCTTGAAGCAATATCTTGAGGGCATTAACTATCCAAACTTGAATAGGCAAAATGAATTTTGTTAGTATCATAGGGTCAATGAACATAATTTACATCATTATGTGAAAATTAAACATTTGATTGAGAATATGTTGAAAATGTTGAGTGTCGAACCCTTTGGGGCTATCAAATGACCATGTTGGTACATTTTGGGGGCTTAGAGAGTTCCAAGGATGTGGGGAGAATTTTTTTTATTTAATATTCATGTGGGTGAATATTATTAAATGCATATTTAATAATTTTCATATCGACTTCCATGTTTATTGGAAGTGGGATTGATTTCCTTATTTTCTAGGGAATTAATTGTTTATTAAATGATTTACATAGAAAATATCTATTAAATGATCTATTTAATAATTTATATGATGCATTAGGAGGAGAAAATTATTAAATGTTCTATTTAATAATTTCCTTGATGTATTATGGGAGTGGGTTGGACTTCCTCATTGGAAGTTGTGCCATTTAGAGAGGAATGGAATGCTTCTTCTCATGGAACTTTTGGATATGATTAGTGAGGTGGAATATGGCATATTTTATAGTTGGATAAGGCTTATCTTGATGAGGATGGTGAGTTTCTCCTTGAAGGATGGATTTCTACATCATTTGTTATTTATACAGGGTGTGGAGTGACATTTTAGAGGTTGTTGATGATTTTTATTTGTAGGTGTATCTTTTGAAAGATAGAGTCAAAGGGTAGGTGTTTTTCAAAGTGGAGGTGTTCATTTACAAGCTATGGTATAACATCTTATGAGATACAATATTATAGGTACACGTGAAAGTGCAAATTTTTGTGTAGCATTTTCTATAGGAGATTTTTTATATCTCTATGAGAGTTCATTGTAATCTTGTTTCAAATTACTATTTTATTTGAGGACTTTATTGGTGGATGTAGCCCACATTGGGTGAACCAAAGTATATCTAGGTTATGTGCTATTGCTAGTTTTTTTTCTCTCCATTTATGCTTTCATTTAAACTGTGATTGAAGAAATTATTTATACATAATTAAATATGATTTTCACACATTTAAAATATATTTTTATGTTTTTATGATGGATTATGTGATCTAAGAATTTGAATTAAGAGAGGATGGTTAGTATGGTGTTAGTTCCAAAATGAAAACAAAGTGAAATAAACACACTAATAGCATAACATCTCTAGGCATAGACACTAGGGAGAGCTTAGTTAACAAAATCAAATCACAAACACAACTAAAAATTAAGGAATAAAAACACAATAATTCCTTCAGCTTCCTTGGATGCTCCAAATACCTTTATAGTGGTGGCTTGCTTAGCTTTGTGCTCATGAATTCCTTATAAATAGAAGCTTGGATAACTCCATCTCTCCTTGGCACCTTTGGCTTGTAGCTTGGCTTGGCTTGGAATCAATTTGGCATGGTAACACTAGTTGCATGAAGCTTTTGGAACCAATCCTGCATTATAATTTTGTACAAATTAAGCTTAGAAATGATGTTATGAGGCCTCCTATTTACAGATTTTTGGATTTGATCAGAATAAACCTCAACCATACATCTCAAGATTGAGATGTGTGGTAGAGGATTAATTCAATTTTTAGAATTAAGTTTTTAACTATCCTCATCATGACATTGGAAGAAGGGGAAATTAAGAGTCATGGAGGGCATCATGGAAGGAATTGATGAGGCATGGAGGGCATAAATTTTGATATTTATGGTATTTATGGCCTAGGGATGTCTTCCCAAGAAATGAGGTCACCTGATGATGCAGATATTCAATATTCATTTTCAAAAATAAGTATTCAACAAGTTTTCATGGAATTATTTATTAGGCCTTGATTTGGATTAATTATATCTTAAACATATTAAGTACTTTATGAACAAATTACTCAAATTGATCAAAAGACATTATTAGTCCTAAATTTGACTAGATTAGAATTGGAAGTCACTATCAGATGCATTGGATGCATATCCTCATTTAGGATGGTACCAATAACACATAACAAAGGCACATGTCCTATGCAAAATATTTGATAGGAAAGAGAAGTCCAAAGCACGTAGGTGTAAAATTGGAATTTTGACTCGAAATGAACTGATCAAAGTTAGCTGGCCCGTAAATTGCATTACCCCATTTAGTGATACCTTGGCCAAAATTGGCACTTGAATATGTATGTTTCACATTATTTATCATGTTTTAGTGTTTTTAGGCCAAATTGTGCATTTTGGGTGGAAATTGGCCAATATCTTGATTGGGGGTTATTGGTGGCCAATTTTAGGTGTCTATAGATTAAATTTGGTTTATATTCACTTAATTTCTAACGACTAGTATTAGATATTTGGTGGTGTGTTTTGATAAAGTGGTAAATCATAGGAAAGTCTATTATCTTGAGTGGGAGCTATGTGAGAAGAAATCAGATTCATAATGAAAAAGTTTGATGGTAAAAATTTTGGTTTATGGAGAATGTAGATGGAAGATTACTTGTATCATAAGGAAATTCAACTCCCCTTGATGGGGAAAGGAGGACAACCAACAACTATGAGTGATGTAGATTGGACATTATTTGATAAGAAGGCATTGAGAGCCATATAGTTATGCCTTGTATCTTTTGTTGCATTCAACATTGTAGATCAAACAACTACAAATGATATCATGGATAAACTTGGAAAGTTGTATGAGAAACCCTTAGCTTCAAATAAATTTTTTCTTATGAAAAGATTGTTTAATATGAAAATGTCTAAGAATGGTTCTATTGCTAATCATTTAAATGATTTTAATATGGTTGTAAGTATGCTCACTTTAGTTGGAATTAAGTTTGATGATGAAGTTAGTGCTTTGCTAATTTTATGTTCTTTGTAAGATAGTTGGGATAGTTTGGTTATGGCTGTGAGTAATGTAGTCCCTACCAAGGGAAGCTTGAATTTTAAGGATGTTATAGGTTTAATTCTCAGTGAGGAGATGTGAAGGAAAATCACTAGTGAATCATATTTAGGTAAGGATTTGTCTATTGATACTAGAGGGAGGAAAAAGGACAAAAGCAATGGCAACTATGGAAAGTCAAAAGGTAGAGATCTAAAGCCAAGATGATATGATAGCATTATGGGAAGAGTGGACACTCAAAGAAGGATTATTGGTCACTTTGAGATAAGAAGGGAAATAAGGAGGAAAAGAATGAGGTAAATGTGACATCAAGTAAAGCAAGTCAGGATGCCTTAATTCTTTCTTTAGATAATTTTACTGAGTCTTGGGTATTAAATTCAGGGGCTTCTTTTCATGCCACCCCACATAGGCATTATTTTTTTGATTATGTTCAAGAGAATCTAGGACATGCATATATTGGTGATGATGAACCATGTGAGATAGTAGGGAAAGGTTCTATTCAGGTGAAAATGCAAAATGGGAACATGTGGCTACTTAAGGATGTCAAACATGTGCCTATGTTGAGACATAATTTGGTTTTAGTGGGGAAATTGGGCAATGAAGGATGTTTAGTTATGTTTATTTTAGATTCTTGGAAAGCTACCAAAGGATATCTTATGGTTTCAAGAGGTAATAAAGTTCGTACTTTATATTTGACTAGTAGTGTTGATTTTTTTGATTTAGTTGCTTCAGATGGAGATGAAACTGTGGCACTACAAGGTCAGTAATATGAGCCATAAGGGCATGGAGATCTTAAAAGATAAGTTGCATAGATTGAAAGATCTAGATCTAGACTTTTGTGAAAATTGTGTGTATGGGAAACAAAAGTGGGTTAAGTTCTTGAAAGTTAGACCCACAAATAAAGAACACAAGTTAGAGTTGGTACATTCAAATGCATGGGGACCAGCTCAGGTATCATCTTATATTGGTGGTTCCAATTATTATGTCACTTTTATTGAATATGAAAGTAGGAAATTTTGGGTTTATTGTATTAAAAATAAATTTGATGTATTTGACAATTTTAAGAAGTGGAAAGCCTTGGTTGAGAATGAAACAGGTCTCAAGTTGAAATGTCTCAGATCAGATAATGGAGGTGAGTATTATAGTAATATTTTTTATATTATTATTCTAACAATGGAATCCATTGGCAAAGGATGGTTCCAGGAACTCCACAGTAGAATGGGGTATTTGAAAGGATGAATAAAACAATAATGGAACATGCTAGGATTATGAGGTTATATGCAAGGTTACCTTTACAGTTTTGGGTAGAATCAATTAGAATGATAGTATATCTAATTAATAGAGGAAATTTTATGCCTTTGGATGGAGGAATTCTTGTATAATCTTGGTCTGGTAAGGATGTTGATTATTCTTTTCTTAGAGTCTTTGGATGTGAGGCTTTTACCCTCATCAAGAAATAGAATAGGACCAAGTTATAGGCTAAATTAGAGAAATGCACCTTTGTTGGATATGGTGATGATGACTTTGATTTCCATTTATGGAACATTAAAGATAATAAAATATTTTTATCTAGAGATGTAGTCTTTAATGAAAAAGTCATGTATAGGGATTAGTTGTAGGAATAAGAATAGGAATAGGAATAGAAAGAGTACATAGTATTAGATGATATTGTAGATGGTAAAGTATCTAATGAATCAGTTCAAGAATATTCTACACAAAGACCCAAAACTCCTATGGTAAGAATATCTTCTAGGGTAAGAAAAGCATCTGAATGCTTTTCTCCTTCTTTGAATTATTTTTTATTCATTGATAATGGAGAATCAAAGTGTTATAAAGAAGCAATACATGTAGATGCTAGGATGAAATGGGAAAAATCCATGGATGAGGAGCATAGATCTCTCATGGAGACCCAAACATGGGATATGGTAAGGCTACCCAAGGGCAAGAGTGCATTTCCAAACATGTGGATCTTCATAATAAAAGAAGAGGATCAAGGGAGAAAAAGGTATAAGGCCAGGATGGTGGTCAAGGAGTTTGAAAAAATATTAGATATTGATTTTGATGAGATTTTCTCTCCTATTGTAAAAAATACTTCTATTAAGACTATTCTTGGTTTAGTTGAAATTGAGGATTTGCACTTAAAATAGTTAGATGTGAAAACTGCTTTTCTTCTTGGTGATTTGGATGAAGAGTTGTATATGAAGCAACCACATGGATATGAGGTTAAAGGGAAGGAGAACTTTGTGTGAAGAATAAATAAGAGATTTTATGGCTTGAAACAAGTTCCATTGTAATGGTATAAATAATTTGATTGTTTTATATTGGAATAAGGATATCAAAGGTGTAATTATGACCATTGCATGTACATCAAACATTTTGATGATGGTTCCTTTATTATTTTATGCTTGTATGTGGATGAGATGTTAGTTATAGGAAAGAACATACAACATATTCATATTCTCAAGAAATATCTTAGTAACTCCTTTTCTATGAAGGATTTGGGTGCTATAAAGCAAATCCTTGGTATAAGTATTACTCATGATAGGAAGGAGAGGAAGTTGATTTTATCCCAATCAAAGTATGTGAAGAAAGTATTGAATAGGTTTAGCATGTTGGATGTTAAATCTATTGGTACTACTTTGGTAGGCCACTTTAGATTATCAAAGGAGTAGTATCCCAAGATAAAAGCTAAAAAGATTAAGATGTCCAAGGTACCTTACTCATTGGTAGTTGGCAACTTGATGTATGCCATGGTTTGTACTAAGCTAGATATTACCCAAGTAGTGGGAGTTGTGAGTAGGTATATGAGTGATCCTAGTTATGAGCATTGGCGAGTAGTGAAATGGATTACTTAGTATTTGAGAGGAACCATTGATGTTGCATTATGTTATGGTGGATTAGATACCACTTTGCATGGTTATGTGGAATTAGATATGGTATGGGATATTGATAGTAAGAGGAGTATGATAGGATATATATTTAATATTAGAGATACAATGGTTAGTTAGATTTATAGGATAGAAAAGGTTGTGGTTTTGTCAACCATAGAGGTAGAGTATGCTACTACCACAGATGATAGCAAGGAGATGATTTGGTTACATGATTTGTTTCAAGAGTTGGGGCATGAGCAGGAAGTTGGGAGACTACACAATGATAGTTAGAGTGCTATTCATTTGGCAAAGAACTCTACTTTCCACTTGAGGATGAAACATATTTAGTTACATTATCACTTCATCAAGGTAGCTTTGGAGGAGAACTTGGTGAAGCTGGAGAAGATTCATACTATCTAGAATCCTGTGGATATGATGACCAAGGTGGTCACATTGGACAAGTTGAGACTATGTTTAGATTTAGTTGGTCTTAGTGATCATGAAGCAATGATAGAATCTATTTAGGAGAAAAGGTCTCTAATGGGAGATTTTTGAGTGTGGATCCCTTTGGGGCTATCACATGACTATTTTGGTACATTTTGGGGGCTTAGAGAGCTCTAAGTATATGGGAAGTGCATTTTTCATTTACTCCTCATTTGGGTGAATATTATTAAATACATATTTAATAATTTTCATGTTGGCTTGTATGCTTGTTAGAAGTGGGATTAATTTCCTTATTTTCTAGGGAATTAATTATTTATTAAATGATTTCCACAGGAGATAATTATTAAATGATTTATTTAATAATTTATATGATGCATCAAGAGGAGAAAATTATTAAATATTTTATTTAATAATTTCCTTTATGTATTATGGGAGTGGGTTGGACTTCCTCATTGGAAGTTGTGCCATTTGGAGAGGAAATACATGTTTCTTCTCATGGGCCTTTTGGATATGCTTGGTGAGGTGGAATATGGTGTGTTTTCTTGGTGGATAAGGCTTATCTTGATGAGGATGGAAATTTTCTCTTTGGAGGATAGATTTTTACATCATTTATTATTTATACAAGGTGTGGAGTGACCTTTTAGAGGTTGTTAATGATTTTTATTTATGTGTGGCTTTTGAGAGATAGAGTCAAAGTGCAGGGGTTTTGTAAAGTGCAAGTGTTCATTTACGGGGTGTGGTATAACATCTTGTGAGATATATTATTGTACAAGTGTAGGCAAAAGTGCAAATTTTTGTGTAGCATTTTATACAGGAGATTTTTTCTATCTCTATGAGAGTTCATTGTAATCTTGTTTTAGATTATTGTTTTATTTGAGGACTTTCTTAGTGGATGTATCCCACATTAGGTGAACCATAATATATCTATGTTACATTTTATTTCTAGTTTTGTTCTCTCCATTTATGATTTCATTTAAACTATGATTGAAGGAATTATTTACACATAATTAAATATGATTTTCACACATTTAAAATCTGGTTTTGTGATTTTATGTTGGATTAAATCTGGTTTATATTCACTTAATTCCTAATAGGAAAATAAAGAGATAACATAGGATCATGGATCTTCCACATCTAATCAAAGCCTTGATATTTATTAGAACCCCTTTCCACAACATAATAATCACCAATAATAGCACTAATAACAACTAACATATCAACAAAAATAGTATCAACAACTAAGGCATAACCAACAAAATCAATAGCAAAACCAATAACATCAAATGAATGGATAGAACTAAGGCTAGAATGATGCCAATAACTAATAGAACTACCATGTAGTTTCACATGACTACAACAAGGTTGTAGGTCATATTGCAAGAGGTTGCATTAACACCATCTCCATCAATCCAAGACCGTGTACCAATCAAACAAGACCATTTCTAATCATTCCTAACCAACCAACCCATGCCAATGATCCTTATTTAACCTGGGACCACATACAAGCATACCAATAAATAAGGATTTCCACTTTTGAAACTCATACTGATACACATCATTGACCTATGACTATGCACAAGTGCATTGGTAATTGAGACTTATCTTATTTGGTCCCCTCCACCATCATTTGTTAAAAATAATGGTCCTATATCTAATATTGATTATGTAATCACAACTTAACAATCAAAGATTACAATTCTAAGCCCATAACCATTTATGACTTCACCCATCCAACCAACCATTCTAGATAGGAACAAGCTATTTACCACTATCCAATAAAAGACATTTGATATTGTGGAATAACTACAAAAAAATCTTGCACATATATATTTTAGATTTTTTATGCATGTCCAATATCCACAATAGCATCTTAACATATTTACTTGGCCAATCCCAAGTTTCTAATGACATATCCATAGACAAATTTCAAGATTTGGTTGGACATCTAACTCTAAGCTAATAATTAACCTTTGACCAAAGTGATATGCCATCCCTTGGCCCATTTCATAATAATCCATTATACAACAAAGTTGTTATAACATGACACAAAGTGAAACATGTCCTCATAGACAATGGATCAGGCCTAAATTTTATGTCTCTAAAGCTCATCAAGATTCTCAAGTACACCATGGTCAATTTACAACCAAAAATGATCATGATCAAGGCCTATGACAATGAAGATCAGGAATCACATGGCACCATTAGCTTACCAGTTATCATTGGGCCCTTAACCCATGATAAACTATGCCATGCATTAGACCTCAAATTATCATATAATATGTTTTTAGGTAGACCTTGGATACATGAAATTAGTGTAATCCCTTCAACATTACACCAGTGTATTAAGTTCTCCCATTTAGGTCTGAAGGTTACTATCCATGGAGATTTATAGCCATATGAACATTGTAAGAATTTAGAGGCTAAGTACCAGAGCTATAACTATCATTTTGGATTGAATCTAGTTCTTAAAAATTACAAGGGAAAAGAAACACTCATTGACTCACTAGAGGCCAACTACATTGACCCTGATACCCTTGATTCACTTTCCCACATGCCACCTCCTAAAATGTCTAATCATTATACCATCTCAACTAATGCCCCAAGAGAATATTTAACCCATGATACATTACACATTTCCAAGATTCCACAAAACCCCAAGTCCTATGGAAGAATTAAATCCAAATCACCTTGCATGGAATGGCAATGAAAGGGAAAAGCTAAATTGCATAGTCCAGTACCTATAATTTTCATATCAGCCACTGGCCAAGAATAGGACTTTCTTATAGATGATGAGTCACAGTTGTATAATAACAAATTGGCTGATTTTTACATAAATTACAAGTAACCCATTTTGAATAAAATCATGGAGAGGCATGCTTATGAAGGAGGCCTTGGGCTAAATCAACAAGGTCTGCTTGAGCCAATTTTTGTCACTCAATATAAAGGAACATATGGTCTTAGATTTAAACTTCTTGGGGTGGACCTCACATATTTTATTTGAGTTTCAATGCCAATAACTAGTGATAACGACACTGATAGTGAAGTAGAGTTTGATCATAGCCTTTTTGATGACCTAGTTGATACTAATTTATTTGACAATAATGCCATTTATACCCTTGAACTAGTAATTCACCATAATCCACTTCCATTATATTACCCACAATTGATAGTCTAGGGCCAATAAGAATCAATAGTGTCAGTTGATGAGTTTTAGAATGATGAGGCCTTCTACAATTTTCTGGGCCTTAGGGACAATGTTCCATTAGGAGACCACAAAAAAGGGTTCTCAATGAAGTTTTATCTTGAAGCCTATTTTGGAGAATGAGTAAACACCCTTAGCCATAAATAATTAAATAAAACACTAAGATCCCAAAGTGAAAACCTCTTTAAGGCACTTTTAGACCAAGGAAATAGTAAAGGGAAAGCTAGTTTAGTGGTGAAAACCTATTTTAGGTGATATTAGATGAGGGTGTTCAACCTTCCTCAAACATAGCTCAGGAGACCACCAATGACAAACTTACCTATGGGTCCAAGTTCAATATTGAAGAACAATAGGATTTTGATTGAATCATCCAAGAGTTGACAATAATGTTTGTCACATGGCCATCCCTATCATTGGGGGATTCTAATTCATCATGCCTAGGAGAACTTGAATAGATTGTCTTGATAGAGGACTCTACCATTGCAAGCCAATTTAAATCTTTGTCAACTATTCTAGGAGTTGGTTCAACCCTTATTGTAGAAGACATAATATAAGTTAACATCAGGACTCCAGACAACCCAAAATAGATAAAAATAGATGCATCCCTCACTGAGGAGGAATGTGAAGTCTTTATATCCCTTTTGACGGAATTTATTGATATATTTTCATGGGCCTACTCTGACATGCCTAGTTTACACCCCACCTTGGTTTTACACCAACTTATGGTACATCCTTATGCCAAACATATTAAACAAAAATTGCACAAGATGCATCCTTCATTATTATATTAGTAAAGAAAGAGGTGGAAAAACTATTGGAAGCAAGATGTATTTGATCGATTGACTACTCAGAGTGGATCTCCAAGGTGGTATATATCATAAAAAGCTAGAAAGAATTAGAATTTTCATTGATTTTAGAGACATAAACAAATCCTTCCCTAAGAATGACTTTCCTTTTCCAAACATTGACATGATTGTTGACTCCATAATGGGTTATGAAATGTTTTCATTGATGGATAGATTTTCAAGCTACAACCAGATCTAAATTACACTAAAAGGCTAACACAAAATTACAATCACCACTCTATGGGGAACATTATATTATCAAGTTATGCCATTTGGTCTCAAAAATTCTTGGGACACCTACCAAAGATCCATGACCATCATATTTTATGATATTATACATGACATTATCAAAGACTATGTCAATGACATACTAGAAAAATTAAAGATTAGGGCTGATCATCTTGTAACACTATGATGAATATTTGAGTGATTATGTGAATACAAATTCAAGATCAATCCTAATAAGTGTGTTTTTGGAATTACTTTGGGTAAATTACTTGGATTCATTATGTCTCATCAAGGCATTAAAGTTGATCTAGCCAAAGTATGAGCCAGTACCCAGATGTCACCATCAACTAATCTAAAGTAGCTCTGTAGTTTGTAGGAAAAAATACAATCTATTAGACACTTCATATCTCAATTAGCAAAAATTCACCACTCATTTACACATATAATGAATAAGGCTATGAAATTTCATTGGGATGATGAATGCCAGAAAGCTTTTTAAAAATTAAAGGACTATCTCACAAGTCCACCTATTTTATTGCCACCAATGTTAGGAAAGTCATTCCTACTATACCGGTCAACTATAGATAAAGACCTAGGGGCACTTCTAGCTCAACATGATGATAATGGAAAAAAGCATTCCATGTACTATTTAAGCCATACACTAGCAACATAAGAGCACAATTATACACCCATGAAAAAATCTTGTTTAGCTACGGTCTTTGCAGCTCAAAATATATGCCATTACATGTTAAACAACAAGATCATGGTCATTTCTAAAGAAGATATACTCAAGTATATACTTTATAAAATAGCTTTACAAGGATGCATTGAAAAATGGATAATGCTTCTTAGGTAGTTTTAGATAGAGTATGTCAACCAAAAATCCATCAAGGGACAATTTCTTATAGACCAACTTACTGAAGCATCCATTATAAATATAGATCCACTAACATTCCAATTCCCTGATGAATCCATTATGACTATCATTGAAACACCTCTTGAAGAGCATCACAAGAAGCTATATTTTGATAGATCATTCATAGCACATGGATTAGAGGTAGGCCTTTTTTTCATTACACCATAGGGGGATCTAATCCCTAAATCATTTTGAGTCAGCTTTCCTGTACCAATAACATGGCTAAATATGAAGTGCTCATTATAAGGCTTCAACATGTATTATAATGGAACATACATCATATAAAGGTTTATAGTGATTCTTAGTAAATCATCAATTAGGTTACAGACCATTTTCAGACCAAGGGTGACAAGATGGTACCATATAAGGCCATAATCAACACTCTCAAATAATAGATTATTAATGTACAATTTGAACATATACCAAGGGATAATAATATTATAATAGATTCCATGGCTACCATTGGATATTTGATTTGACATACAAATAAAACCAAAGAATACCAATTTCTCATTAAAAATTTGTTAGATCCAACTCATGAACCTTCAACTATCACAATGATCAATGATATTGTTAGTCCCATCTCTCTTTGGTATTCAGACCTATGTGCCTATCTTCATGACTAAATTTTTCCACTAGACTTATCCCACATATAATCTAAGGCCTTTATCCATCATGCTGCATGTTATACCTTACTCAAACTAACCCTATAATGCCATAGTTTTTATGGAAATCTACTTCATTATTTAACTTTAGTAGAATATACATTATCATTATGGGAAGTTCATGAAAGAGTATGTGGAGCCCATACTAGTGGGGCTATCCTATCCAAAAAAATCCTACATACTAGGTAATATTGGCTAACAATGAATGCAGATGAAACTACATATGTAAAACGATGTGATAAATTTCAAAGACATGCTAATTTGATTCATGCCCCAACCAAAAATCTAAAACCAATGCTTACACCATGGTTATTTACTACATGGGGCCTTGATCTCATTGGGAATATAAACCCCATCTCATCCGATGACCATAAACATATCCTTGCCACCATAGAATACTTTATTAAGTGGGTTGAAGTTATACCCCTCACTTACATGTCTAGAAATCAAATTTCTAAATTCATCTTTAATCATCTCATTTATCACTATGGTATCCCATCTAACATTATATCTGATAATGGTGGATCATTAAAAAATAATGATGTTGATTTTGTATGTGTTGAATACAATATTAAACAAAAATTTTCCATGACATATTACCCATAAGGTAATAGCCAAGCCAAAGCATCTAGCAAAACATTGTCAACATCCTTAAAAAGATTGTCAATGATGTTGGCCATGATTGGCACCTTTAAATATTCCATGCCCTTTGGGCATACCACACCAATCACCACACTCCAATAGGAGCCACTCCATACTCACTTATTTATGGAATTGAGGCCATTCTTCCCATTGAGGTTGAGTTACCTTCTTTGCATATCTATTTGAATCATATCCTAGATGATGAAGACTATCAAGTAGCTCTCTTACAAGAGATATAACTATTTAATGAGAAACTCTTGGCCATAGTCAATAACCTACAAGCATACTAGAATTGACTCTATGGATACTACAACTGGCATGTTAAACATAGATAATTTGAGCTTGGTAATCTTATTCTTAAAGAAAACCAAAAGAAAACCATGGATGAGAAGAAACACAAAGGTAATTTCAAACCGAACTAGGTAGGTCCTTTCATCATTTTTGAAAACTATGGTGTTGGATCATACAGGGTCACTACACTAGATGGGGATGAATTTGATGAGATGATGAACATTATACACCTCAAACATTACTTCGCTTGAGTGACTTAGTCTATTATTTATGGGGACTATTTTAATTATACCATAATATTGACATTCTTCTTTGTAATATACCATTCTATCATTTTTTCATTATACCATTTTGTCCTACCATACCTTTTCTATTGACCAAATTATTTTCAACCTCCCTACCCAACATCTTTGATCTTGGTTATGTTCCATTGGTTCCATGGATACTTTCAACAAAAATATTTTGATCAAGTTTTAATACTTGTTTCTAGTATTCTAGACAAAATCCATATTTTGGAGTAGTATGATAGTGGTTTAGCAGTTGCATCCTTCATTTTTTGTTTTGTTCCATACCAAGTGTGCTTAATTATAACCACCGTTGGGAAAATTAGTGTCCCACTATCTTGCTACTAATTATAACCACCTATGGTAAAATTAGTATAATTGACTTATGCCATTGTTTCTTAGTTATAACCACCTATGGATAAACTAAGGGAAATACTTGTTTATCATGTCTTAAAGTACCACCTTGTCATTCTTATGTCGTGCTGTGTCATTTTCCAACTTTGTCCATTTTTTGAATTGGTTACTACACTAGTCAAATTCCTCCATTGTAAGGTGGAACTATAGTGAGTTGAGGTCCCATCCTATGACTATGTAGGTAGTGCTTGATTAACATTGAGGTTAGCTTAGTCACCACTTAGCCATGATCTCACCATTTTTTGAGTAAACTAAGCCATGTTCTCATTGTTTTGTGAGAAATTTTAAATTTGAATGCTCTCACCATTTTGTGAGCTTTGAATGTTTAATGTCTCATCATTCTCTATTGAGTTGAGATGATTAAAAAATTCCAAAAACATCTATAAAAACCATTTTAGAAAATTCAAAAACATTGACTACTTATTTGCCTTAAGAAATTTTAGGAACCCTTACTAAGTCACAAGCAACCACTTGTCATTTAGTTTCCCCATCCTTATTGGCCTAACATCTCACACTCTCACCATTTTACAAGTTACTTGCCATATTCATCTATACCACAATCATGTTTTCTTCTTCTCATCATTTTCTTCTATCCCATTTCTTGGGAGAACTACATTCATCTTGAAATTTTTATTGGATATTACATCCATGGAACTATGTAGGCAATGTCCATTGCCTATTACATCTAGAGCCAACTCATCCACCCCATTCCTTTTAAACTATTCCCCATTTTGTTTTTTGTTACATTATTTCCTATACACTAGGGGAAATGTTTGTCATCTTGTTTGTGTCATATTACTTTTATTAACATTATGATTAACCATTATTTTTTATTTATTGTTTTATTTCTTTATTTTTTGGGTATTTTGTTTGTTTGTTTATTTTTATATTTTCCTATTTATTTACTTTCTTGTTGTGCCTTGACTCAATCTATGCATTTACTAGGTGATTCCTTACATATTATTCTTGAATCCATCCATATTCATACATCAACATTGCTATTGTTTTATCATTGGTGCATTATTTTCAATTGATTATTAGATCTCATATTAGTCCTTATTCATATTTTGACCAAGTTATCATGGTTTTATATCATGGTTCCTACCATCATGTGCTACAATAAAAACTAGCTCTAGGAGTATACATGACAATGAAAAGATGATATATCTCCTTGGCACCAATAACATTCCTGATCTAATCCAAATTATATCCCAAATAAAGTAATTAATCAATGAAATAATTTTCTTCCTTACTAGTTCAGATGAGCATCTACCTACTATCATGTTGCCCAAATTCATTTTTATCCTTTATACCAATTTGCTATCATCTTCCATATCATGTTTGCCATAATCGAGATACCAATGATTCTACCACCTTTGGGAAAATCATGGTATAGCATCTCACTTACATCACCAATGATTATAACTACCTTTTTTCATATCATTATGTTTCCATCCATTTTAAGTTTAATGATTATAACCACCTTTGGGAAAATCATTCACTTTCTTCTACCTGATTGGGCCATGTTCTCATTGTGATAATGCTTATAACTATCTTTGGGCATGTTTTTATCCTACCAATGATTATAAACACCTATGGGAAAATCATTATTTTCCCTTTTAATGATTATAAACACCTTTATGAAAATAATTATCTTGTTACCCTAATACTTTTTCAATGATTATAACTACTTTTGGGTAAATTATTACCTTTTGTTATCCCACTTATGTCGATGATTATAACCACCTATGGGAAAATAATCCTATTTGTTTTCCTTAATTAGGGTAGATCCATATGCCAATAATTATAAATATCTATGGGAAAATCAATCTCTTCAACCCCATTTCATCTTTTTGGTCCAATTATTTCCTCTTTTTGAGGGACTAATTGCTGACCCCTTTGCCAATCACTCCCTCGAAGGGCCACCTATAGTTCATTTAGTTACCATTGAAGTCATAAAAATATAGGACATTTTAATTATTTGATATGTTACTATGATTATAGATTACAATGCCTTCCAAAATAGGGGAAAATTATAGACACATAAAACTAGCCGCCAATGGCCTTTGACTAGACTTCAGATTGATTCCTACCAACCTTCGCAAATTAATCCTAGGAATCATTAAACATCCCAAATTTTATTTTGAATCATTTTTCAAAGCTTAGAATCATGTTGAGACATGCCTAATTATGGTATCCTATTTTAAACAACAAAAACCTCTCACATATTCATCTCTAATCATCCTATGACATCATAATATGTTATTTGGCCTATAGACATATTAAGTGGCACAAGTGCACACATAAAATCAAATATTGAAAATTCTAAAAATACTAATCAAAATTAATTAAAAATATCAATAAAATTAATATAATATTTTAATTATCCATGTGTAATTAATTAATTATTAAAAAATAAATTTAAAAATTTGAAATATCTTAGCTTTTCATGACTACCTTTGTAAGTTGTCAAGCCTTTGGAAAATATCTCAAAATATCTCTTTTTGGATACCCATGCCTATTCATTTAAAATCATGACAATTTGAAACCTTTTAACTCTAATAGGCTTATGTTTACTCACTTACGTTAGGTTCGAACCCATTCCATGTTTAAACTACACTTTAACTCACCTTGAGTTGAGGGTTAGTTCCTAAGCCTATTAATACAAGCCATTGCCTATTAAAAAAGGAGCTTAGATATTATAGAGTTATAATGCAAGTTTTTGTATAAGACTCATACAAATAATGTTATAATGCTAAAATATTGAGCCAAGCCATCAAGCCAACACAAGCTACAATGGTGACAAGGAGAGAAGGAGCAAAAAATACTCCATTGCCAAAGACTCTTTGATCAAAAATTGAGCAAGCCATGAACAAATACTTTGGATATCTTAAGGAAGGTAAATATTATTGTTTTTTAAATTTTAGTTGGGTACTCAATTGTATTTTTTCCATTATGCTCCCCCTAAGATCTATTCTTAGAGATGTTAGCTTGTTAGTGTGTTGATTTCATTATTTTGTGAAACTAACACTTGATCTAACCTCTTCTCTATTGTCAAAGTCCTATGATCAAAAGAACAAAAGGAAATTTTATATAGGTGATAGTGTTTCTATAGGTTAAGCCTAAAGAAATATCTATTAAGTTTGGAAAATCAATGAAACTTTCATCAAGATATGTGGAACCCTTTGAGGTTTTGGAAGTGGTTAATACTGTAGCATATAGGCTTGAATTGACACCATCTCTAGCTCTTTTACATAATGTCTTCTATGTGTTTTATCTTAAAAATTATATTTCTGATCCTTCACATGTGTTGGATTGGAATACT